>JAQZBX010017641.1:11237-35475 GCA_029593785.1 Cabassous unicinctus | reverse complement strand
GGGGTCCGAGGCTGGGTGCCCCCGCCCCTGCCCGCTGCTTCCCTCGGAGCCTGAGGCGCCCCCGTGCTCAGAAGAGATGCCCCTCAAAGGGCCAGGCGCCCTTTCCACCACTCCTTCGACACCTTCCCAGGGTAGCCAGTCCCGTCGTTTCTGTTTACCGGGAGGGAGCACAGGGCGTTTTGTTTGGATTTGAGCTCTGGTTTGGTGTTCTTTTGCTTTTGTTTTCTACCACTGCTGAGCCACCACGTGCATTCGATGGGCTCATGGTCCTTTTGATACCACACAAAAGAGGGTTCCTTCCTCCCGGTGCGTCTTTAAAGCCAATTCCTGAGGCACCAGGGTTTAAAAGAGAGAAAGCGTTTTACTGTTTGCACAAGGAATGGAGCACAGTGGCCTCATGGCCCAAAGCTGCCTCCCTGATCTGCAGAAATTCTAATATTCTATAGCATCAGGGTGCTAATGAATAATTGGAGTGGAGCTGGACACAGGTTCCCTCATTAATAAACAGGATGGACAGGGGTGGGGTAGCAAACCACAAGGATTTGGGATAGGGGTAGACGGAAAAAAGATCAGGTACAAGGTCTTTCATATGGATATTAAACAGAGGTGGGTGGAGTGGCTCATCTTTGTGTGTGCTTAGTACTTCCCAGTAGTAAGTGTGAGCTCCATCTAGAATTACCTTCCCGATAGGAAGCACGCAGTAGGGTGAGCTCCATCTAGAATTACCTTCCCGATAGGAAGCACGCAGTAGGGTGAGCTCCATCTAGAAATACCTTCCCAATAGTAAGCATACACAAGGGAGAAGTTAAGTCTAGAGTAACCGCAAACGGGTGGGACCCCTCTAGCCAGCTTCAGTAATTTCAGGCTTTAACCTTTGCTATTTTATAATATAGAGGCATTTGTACAATGATTTAGTAGTCATAACTACTTTTGATTATGTTAATTAAGGAAGGCCTGTCTTGGTACCAGTTTAGCATCTGCCTGGGCTGCTACCACTGGAACGAGGGTCCTGCTGCACAGCCGCTGACATCCTCCAGGGCAGGGCCACCACCCTCTAGCTGTTGGTCAGCCCGGAGGTGCCAGGCCCCAAAACGCCACCACGCCCAGCCAAAACCTGGGCAGAAGGGCAGCGGCAGGCTTCCGGGTTTGCATAAAGACAGTCCTACGTGGCCTCAGCCCGTCCTCGGGACTCCCACCGAGAGAAGCGTGGGTAGTTCTACGTGGTTTGGCAAATGAAAGTCTGGTAAGAAGAGGAGAGGACGAAGTGTGCTGTGGTCCAGCCTTCTTTCCCACGTCCTGCTGGTGGGATGTGGCCTGAGTCACCTCGCCCACTCTGCTGGCCGGTGTCCGCACAGCTGGTAAACTCCGAGGCCAGCAGGATTGACCACCAGAGCTGACTGTGGGCTACGTGAGAAATGGAAAGGGGAGGGGGGAGGGGAGAACTCACGTTCAAACATGGTTCTGCCGAGTTTATTCCAGAATCTAGCTGTAGATAGTCTCTTTTTTTTTAGATTTTTATTTTATTTATTTCTCCCTGCCCCTCATTGTTTGCACTTGCGGTGTCTGTCTGTCTCCTTGTTTCTTTAGGAGGCACCAGGAACCGAACCTGGGGCCTCTGACGTGGGAGGGAGGCGCCCAATTGCTTGAGCCGCCTCCGCTCCCCGCTTTGTCTCTCAGCACGTTTTTCCCCTCGTGTCCCTTGTTGTGTCAGCTCGCCGCGCCTGCCCATCGCGGCAGCTCGCCATCTTCTTTAGGAGGCGCCAGGATCTGACCCAGCGACCTCCCGTGTGATAGGCGGGAGCCCAGTCGCGTGAGCCATAGCCGCTTCCCTAGATAATCTTTTAAAAAAACGTATTATTCCCACAGGAATGTTCTAGGGCGATAATGTTATCGGAGTCGAAGTCTAGGGTCTTGGCTTTGTTGCGAGAAAGAATTCGAGGACGAGCCACACGTCAGTCAGGCAAGCAGAGAGTTCATTAGGGGCTAAAGCTCACTTTCGAGGATGAAGGTGGAGAAAAAGCGAAGTTCTGCCCTGCGGCCCCCTGTTTTATGGGGGTACAGGACTCCAGGGTCTGCGCTGATTGGCATATTTGAGACGAAGCAGGGGAGCTCTGTTGGGTGACTTGATTCTCTTGGGGTTAGGGGGTGCTGTCCGGTGGTGACTGGCTTCTGGCTGCTGTGCACGAGCTCTGCAGGGTGTGCTGAGCGGCGGTGATTGGCCCCTGGTCACTGTCCACGAGGCGTGCGGGAACCTGAAAGTGGGGGGGTGCCCCTCCTGGCCCTGTAAGGCTGCTGCTGGCTGCCTTCTGGTAACACAGCCGCTGCGGGTGTGTGCTGCCAGCTGCCCCGTCCCAGCGTGCTCGTGTGACTCAGCAGGCCGTCGCCTCAGTTTCCCTTACCAGGCTTATTAGGTCTCCTGCCCCCTCCTCCTTAGGTCCCTGTTCTATCCCGCCTCAGAAATAAGAGCCACCACTTACCGAAGTCTGCCCCACGCCGAGCGCAGCGCTGTGGAAGCGGTCGCCCCACTCATTCCCCAGACAACCTTTTGAGGTCAATGACTCTGGCAAGCCTGTTTCGTGGACAAATGACTTTGGACTTAGAGGAGTTAGATGACCTCCTAAGGCTGCCCAGCTGCCAAGTGAGAGAAGTGGAGTTTGGACCTGACTCCAGCCGAAGCCACAACCTGTGCTCTAGGTTACACTGGCCAAGCTGCCAAACCTCCCCTTCCTCTCAGCCACAAAGGGGCAGCCCTGACTCCTTGAGTGGGGGCAGGGCTCTGGGCCCACAAGGTGGACCTGAGACCCCAGTAGGTTGCCATGGCCCTTCTGGTGCCCCGGTGTACCCAACACCTCCACACTCTGGGTCTCTATTCACAGGAACAAAGAAGGGACCTGGAGCAGGGGCAGCGGGCCTGGCTGGCTTCCCGACTCTCTGGCATAGTAAGAGAGAGAAATGCAGTCACACAAAGTGACTGTTCTGTTTGCTGATGGTACCAGCTCTAAATAATAATGGCAGAGCTCTGTCCATCGAGTTACAGAGAACACGAGAACTGTCTGTGTAGATAAAGGCCAAATAATCAGATGATTTCTGTAGCCGAGCAGGACAGCTATGTGCACTGAGCACCCACGGTCGCCACCCAGTATGCCAGGGAGTGTGTGAATGGCAGTGGCCCACCACACTGAGAGAAAGCCCCAGACGGGTCCAGCCTGGCGAGCAAGCGGGCGTTCATTAGGGGCTCACGTGGGAAAGCTCTTCCTGGTGGTGGATCCGAGCCTGGCCGTGGCCTGGAACCCTCGTCCTCGGGGGTGGGAAGACGGCGTGGCTCGACGTCCACACCCGACACAAAGTGAGAGGAGCCTTCTATCTGCAGGAGGCCACGGGGCGGGAGCATGATTGAAAAGGGCAGCGCTCAGGAACGGACATTCACAGTTCCCAGCAGGGCAGGAGTTACACTTCCACAGGAACCACATAAAAGGAGCATTTCCAGTGTTCGTCAGCAGGGCTGAAGC
This sequence comes from Cabassous unicinctus, assembly GCA_029593785.1. Classification (NCBI taxonomy): domain Eukaryota; kingdom Metazoa; phylum Chordata; class Mammalia; order Cingulata; family Chlamyphoridae; genus Cabassous; species Cabassous unicinctus. The sequence continues at coordinate 31,966 of JAQZBX010017641.1, read as the reverse complement.
TACATTTCCCAGTAATTACATAGGGGATCTATGGAGACGAAAGTGTTCAAACAGTTCACAGAACAGATTATTCTCTGAGTGTCCTGAGAGAAGTCTAAGCAGACAAGATTTACTTATCGTTGTTTCTCAAGACTTGCTGAGTAACTATGAAAATGCTGCTGTGAGCAGAAGGGGAGAGAGCTGGTGGGGGGGGAGCCAAAGCCGTCTAGGCTACCCCTATCCTTTTAGCCCCGTGGCACCGGCTTTTGTGCCCCGTGTCAAGGAAGCGGCAGCTGAGTGCCATGGAGGCTCCGGCCTTGCTGGGTTCGTACAGAGCCGGCACGTGCCACCCACTTGCGGCACAGCCCTGATTTCACCCTGGCCCGTGTGGCTCTGGATGGCCCTCCGACACCCCCCAGGAGTGCATGGCAGCACACGGTGAGTTTAGGGCCTGTCTCAGTCTGCCGCGGCCGCTATGACATTCCGCACCATGGGTTACTTAGCGGCGGGATGTTATTAGCTCACAGGTGTAGAGGCCAGAAGCTCCGACCAGGGCACAGCCAGGCCTGCTTTCTCCCGAGTCGGCAACCTCGGTGACGGCAGAGCCCCGGCCCGCGGCACCGTCCTCTCCATCCTCCTCCGGTTCCCATGAGCCCCTCCCGGGGCTCTTTACTCGACGGCCTCCTGTAATTGGAATTAGGACCCCCACTCACTTAGCAGGGGCGCCCCCTAACTAGAACTGGAGCCCCTCGAGGTCCCGCTCAGCGTGGGTTCCCAGCCACAGGGAGCAGAGGAAGACGGAGCCCAGGTTTGTTGGGGTGCACAGCTCCACCTCCCCGGGCCCGGTCTTCTCTCTGACGTACAGGCCCTGCCCTCCACGTCACCGTTCTTCCACCTCGTCCCTGCCCGGGTGGCTCTTCAGCGTCCAGGCATCCTCTCCTAAACCTCAGCTGGTCGGAGGACAAGCCTTTGGTGCTCTCCTTTCCCACCTCCCTGCTACACTCTTCCTTCTCCTATTTCATTAAAAATAAAACAATTAGCTGCATTGCCTGTCCCTGGGCACCAGGCAGAGAAATAATTCAAGACACCATAAATTCCCTTCCATCTCAGTCAGACAAGTGGCCAGTAAAAATTTAAATTTATGCTTGCAATTATGTTCCAAAATCTGTAAAATCTTTGTCATGATCAATTTTTAAAATAATAATTGTAATCATCCCTTAATCCAGAAGAAAAAATTTAATACTTAGAACTTTAAGGTCACAGGAAATTTAAAACTTAACTTAAACATATATATATATATACACACATACATACATGTTTTCTCAGAAATAGAGTTATCATAAAAGACAAGCACAAAAATATAATACTTTAAGATGAATCTTGAGAACCAAAATGGAGATACACTTTCAAGGAGAAAGAGGAATGACGTAAAGTTCCCTCGTGTCAAAGAAGAGCGTGTACACGTGGCCTTCATTGCTTTTATCAGCACTATCATTGTTGTGAAATGCCCACGTCACAAATCTGGCCGTTTTAACCATCTGAAAGTGTGCGATTCGGTGGCACTAGGTACCGTCTCAGTGCTGTGTGGCCATCAGCAGGCTCGAGTGCGAGGACTTCCCCGTCTCCCCACAGGAAACCCTGTGCCCGCTGAGCAGTAACTCTCCACTTCCTTGTGCCCACCCCACCCTCGGCTCTGGCCACCTCCAGTCCGCTTCCTGTCACTGTAGATTTGCCTACCCCGGATATTCCCTATAAACGGAGTCATTTAATACGTGGCCTTTTGTCCATGTGTTTCTAAAATAGATGACAGTGAATATTAAATCATTCAACTAGAGACATTTAAAAGAATTCATAGCATTTATATTTTGAATTGTCAAGTTTTACAGTGTGCCAGGAAATCACATCCTTTGCAATTACCTAAACTTATGATACATTAAAAAACACACACACACACACAAAAACCCCGCCAGTGATGTCAACTGAAAACTCTGGGTAGGGAGAGTCTTTCAAAATTACTTTAGGGGGTTTGTGAGCAGTTTACAGGTCATTGCTTGCACGTGTTCTCACTCTCTGAAGACCGGTTGTCTTTAAAAACCATCTGCCTCTGTTAGCCAGACCCTCCCCTGCCCGCAGCTACTCTGTCAGGCTGGGGACACCCAGCTTTCCCAGGACCACACGGAAAATCACCTGCCAGCGGCTAAAAGAGCACCAAGCTGAGCCTCCACGCTGCTCTCTTCGCAGGTGGCTCTGGGCTCTAATCCCCTGGAGGCCGGGAGTGAAATACTGCCCTGGGGCTTTCTTGGCAAATAATAGCGCCCGCAGGTGGACTGCAATGGATTCCCGGGTGCTATTTGCAAAAGCCTTTGAAGGGCCCAATCCCTGTGAATGCAGAGGCTCCCTTTCTTACCGCTGCATTAGGTGTGTTTCCTTTTGTTCTCTGCAAGCACAAGGCTTTCACCTCTGGGGTATTGGATTTCCCCAGAAAACGGGCTGCACTCCTCAGCTGCTTTCCCACCCCTTGCTCTTCTGCTCATGGTGGGTTTGGCTCTGCAAAAGCCTTACCTCAGCTTCCATGATTTTTTAGTATAAGATCATCTTGCCTTTGGCACGGAGGCCTGTCGGAAGCCTGCCCTGCCCTCTCCTTGAAGGACCTGGCTCCTCGGGCCTGCAGGCCTCCTCCTGCTGCCTCCTGGCCCCGAGCAGGCTGCTGGGCCTGCCCCTTAGCCGGTCCCCTCAGTGCTGGGGCACTGCCCAGAGTGAGCTCCCGCCTGGGCCGCGGGGGCTCTGGTGGGACAGCTGGCCTCTGCTGGCGGGTGGCGCCGGGAAGAAGGCAGGGTGTGGGCACGACAGGGCCTGGAGGCAAAGCTGTGCCATCGGATTCCAACTGCGTGGGCTGGGACCAGTGACCTTCCCTCGGAACCTGTTTCCCTATGTGAAAAACAGGCATAATAGTTCCTATCTCGTGGGTTTGTCGCGAGGATTACTTAAGATAATGCTTTTAAAGTAACTCCTGTAATGCCTGGCAATAAACTGCAGCTTTCCTCCCACAAAAGCATGTCTGAAAGAATGGCCAAGGCTCGAGGGGGTTTCCGTGTGAAAAATAGTCAAGTAACTCATTCCTCAACTGGATATTCTATACCAATATTTTACAAATGTGATTCCTGTTACACTTTAAATCCCAGGCTGGAAATGTTTTATATCCCTTTCTCACGTGATGAATTTTTGTGGAAAAGGAGGGTTCTTTCTCTTACAACTGTCCTAAACAAAATCATTGGGTTTTATTTCCAAAGTGTGAGGCTGTGGTTCACAGGCCGGCTCTGGAGGCTCGCCTGGGGTCCTTTTCATCAGCGCATTCCTGGAGTCCCGGGCTTCGGCCCAGCGCACAGACTTGCCTTTCCCAGAGCATCTGGAAAGGCCCAGCTCAAAGGTGGACGTGGCTCAGCTTTCAGCTTGGGGGTCCTGCATTCTGGGGGTCTTTTGGATCTGGGCCCAAGAACACAGCCACACAATGTCAGAGTATGAAGGAGGCATGCCCCGTTCCCGCCTCTCGGCCTCATTTAGAAAACACGAGAAAATTAATCTCATCTTCTCACAGCTCCCTCGCGCTGCTCCACGGCAGGAATGTGCGATGATTCCAAATTACTTATTAGAAATATTCCTGTGGGCATTCCTTTTCCCAGGTTATTATAGTGCCTGTCGTTAGGAAAATGAGGGCTAACTCCACCTGCTACCTCATTCCAAAGGCTCTTCTGCCTTCAGACAAAAACCAGCTTCCAGGTGGGGCGGCAGCCATGCCCCTCCTGCCGCCCTCTCATTTTCTGTCGCGTTTTGGATGGCGCGCTGGCGGGGGGAGATCGCTTGCTTCTAACAATATGGTGGAGGCGTATTTCTCCTTTCAAAGCAGATGATGTTGGCACAAAGAGGGGACTAGAGCTAGAAAAGGGCGGAGCCAGGGAAGGCTTGTTAGAGCTCAGCACTTGCACTTCGGAGCAGGAAAAAAAAAAGCTCTTGGAACTAATACAAAGCAATGAAATATAAGTACTGCTGGTCAGAGAGCTGTAGAGGCACAGCAGTCAGCCTGGGCTGCAACCCAGAGAATTTCATTCCCGAGTGACCCAGAGCAAGTCAGCTCTGTCAAAGCAGTCCTCGTATCTGTGCGTTTCTGCTGCGTCTCTGTATCAGTTATCTGCATTTGGGTTTACCCGAGGCAAATCTTTCAAATTCATTGACAGCACTTACCATGTAATTATTTTCCAGGCTGGCAGCTCTCTCTTTCTGTCAGAAACACTAGCATTTTAATTCCTTGCCTTGCTGACATGCAGCATCTCCTAGTTTCCGCTTACTTTTTCTGCAACGTTCCTCCTTGGTGGGGAGCCCCTTGCAACATTTTTGCTCCAGAGACATTTGAAAGGGCCCTGCCGGTTTTCCGAAAACCTTGCAGAGCCTGCAAGAAAGCCTTGTCTTCCCCCAGGTTTTACTGAGGCATAAAACAAGGGAAGAGATGGGAAAGAAAATCTCTTCCTAGCTCCTTGAAAGTCAGTCTTTAAAGCAAGCTTTCTTGCTTTGCTGGAAGTGAATGTGCACAAAATTTTAAAGGCTTGGACTTGATTAAAAGTACAAACCTATTCCCAAAGCAAATGCCAGCGTGTTTTGTTTTTTTTTAAATAACCTTCGTTTCTCCCAGTGCAAATAATTGAGGGTTGACTTCATTTGCATTCACACATTTTTGTCCTTGAATTCAAAAGTTATAATTGCTCTCTCTGCTATGCAAACATGGCTGATACTGACCCGTCCAGAAAGCATAAATCAATCCCTGTAAGCCTTTGGAGGACCCGAGGACGTCACCAGCTTTTGTTGGGTTCTCATAACTAAGTCCCCTCAGCTAAAACCAAGGAGAACATTATGCAGTTATTTAGAGAGAATTCAGGGCCTTTGGGACAGTCAATCATATCATTCAGGCAAAAGTGGATTTGGGGGCCTGACATTTGCAGATAATTGTGCAACCCTCGGCCATGTGAGCCAGTCCTGAGAGAGCTCCCACCTTCCATTCGCCCCTTTCCCCCTTCCTGCTTCACTCTGTGCCTCTTGATTAGTAATAAAATGAATAAATCAAACAGACCTTGCTTTGGCTCTTGTGAGAAATGCTTAGAGAAACCAATATGAAAACTCAAACCACGAAACTGAAGGTGTTCTCCCCAACCTCATTTCTCATTAAAAAACAAAAAAAACTGGACTCGTTCAGCAAACATGGGCTTCCAAAGGAAAGCTCAGGCCCAGATGTTATTAAGTATAAATATTTATAAGACCCGTAAAGATCCTGGCTGAGCTCCATTTTTGCGTTAATGCAGCAAATGTTTCAAATTCAGCTCTTTGGCTGTTTGAAGCCCTTTAGAAGACAGGACACAGTGGAAGACACATTACCGTTGGCATGTGGAGGAGAGGTCCTCTTTCATGTTTTATGGCCAGTTTTTCATTGGGGGGTATTGCTTTTCTCAGAAACCACTTCTCCAGGCCTGTCTTTACCATGAAGTCAGAAGAAGTATTTTTGCTATAGCCGTGACTGCAGGGGCATGGATAAGGCACACGTACGGCGGAGTTTGCGTCCTGAATGCTATTTCAAAACATAGAACAAGATCCTAGAAGCCTCGGTTTAGTCATGCATTAAATGGGTGTGTGATTACTGTCAGTGGAGCACATTTTGCTGTCTTAAAAACTTTGATTTAGTTAACCAGCCTCTGCTTTTCTAGATAGAAACTTTTAGCCACACTATTTAAAGAATTGTTTGGGTAACTTTTAGAGGTATAAACTAGAGAACCATGGCAGAACATGCTTTGGGAATGAAGCGTTTCCAACTGCCTGAAAGTTTGGGCTCTGGACCAAGCAGAGTTTGGTTCTCCAGCATAGTTTGGTTCTTGAGCAGGAGCTGATGTACAAAATCATTGTTATTTTTAATTCCTTGGTTTGGCAGTAGGCACAATCCATCACGTGCCCCTCTTGCCCACCTTTGACCACCAATGCCTTGCTTTCTAAAATCCCTTTGGTTAAAAATCTTACATTAAATTCACACTTAACTGCCTGGTGCATACATCTTTTTAAAGATGCATTGCTTAGTGGGATGGTTCATCTGAGCATGGGGATTAAAAGAACCTTGGTTCTTGTCCTGAGACTAAGCTGCCATCTGTGAAATAATTCCAACTTCTTTGGGAAAGTGCTGACGCTCTCGTAGCCCCAGTGGGCAGTGGCCTGGGCTGGTCTCTGCCGAGACCACGGTATCGCTCAGCTTGCAGAGCGTGGAGGCCTGTGTGCCTTCCCCAGCGCCTGACTGGTGGCTCCTCAGCAGGTGCTCGAGGCATCTCCAGTGCCAGCCCCGCCCCTGTCCCTGTATCCCCATCCATCCTTGCGGCTCTCCCGTTTGGGACAGACCCTGGAACTCTGACCTCCTCGGTGCCTCTGCGTCATCTATGGACACATCTGGCAGGTGCTCTGTGCGCTCACCTGATTTCCCTGATTAATGTAGATGTAGGGATTCTATCAAGGCTCCCGCGGCCGGGCTTCAAGATATAATCACAAAATCAATCCACGTGGACCCACTGAGGAGACGTCCCACAATGTCGGCACTTAATTAGGGGCCTCTGGCTCGCTGCCCCGGGTTGGTTCTTCTCTTCCCCTAACCGGTGAGACCACCTGCTTTCTGTGTGGCTGCAGTTGGACGGGCAGACCACCAGGGGGCACCCGTGCCCCGCTCCCCAGGGACTGGTCCCCGGGCCCTGCAAGACCCCTTCCAGCAGCCCAACGCAGGGCCCTGTGCTCGGTTCCAGGACTCTGGTCGCGTCGGGCGTCCCCTGAGGACAACGAGACGCCTCTCCTGCCCCCTCTTCTGCAGCCCTGCGTGTGCGCTTTGTGCCACCACAGGCGTGCACCCTGCAGCTGGCGTGGGCATCTGCGCGCCGGCCGCTGGCCCGTCCCACAGAGGTGTCTCCACGTCAGCACCTTGGGAGAAGTAGCCCAGATGGAGGCTGCCAGCTTGCTGCCTCTAGACGGGCTGAGCTCATTCTGCACAGCCACCACCTGGCCTGGACCGGCCTCCTGGGGCCTCAACCGGTGCGGTTTTAGCACATCATCATTTAATTCAGCAAACGTTTATTTGGCACCTACTAAGTGCCAGGCAACACACTCGTGCAAGGTTGACAAACGGGGTCAGAAGCAAGCCAGGCAGCGGCCACAGTGGTCATCACACCCGAGGCAGCGCTGGGCACCGCCATCTCCACGCCAGGGGTCGGCTCCCCCAGCCTGGCTGGACAGACAGGCATCGGCGCTGGTCTTTACCAAGCTGCCGAGGGAGGATTGCTTAAACACCAGACCCACCTTGGGAGCGAGAAGTGCTGTGTGCTGTTCATTGTCTAAGAGCACTCTCCTCTAGAGGAGGCTTTCCGGCTGAGCCGGCGCAGCCCGCACTGCCGCTCCCCCAGCAGGTGCGTCTCCTCGGCCTGCGCCAGGCGCCCACTCCCCGCGGGACCATCCCGCAGCGCTGACGCTGGGGCCGGCAGCTCAGACACGACGGGGCTCCGCTGCCGTAGCCAGTCTCCTCCACAAACTCGGTGGTGCGTGAATAATGAGTTTTTATTTTCTCTCTTACGTAATCCCTATTTCAAGGTCCTGTTCCACCTGACTGTCCAAAATGTAATGTCCGTTTACTCTGTATCCTCTGCCCGGGCTGCCTGGACTGTGTTGCAGTGTCAGGGTCTCGGTTAGCGTCGAGGCTGGGAGGCTGGAGGGTGGGCTGGTCCCCCTCGCATGCTTTGTCCACGCTGGTCCGCCGGAGACGTCTCCGGGCCTGCCGGGAGCCGCGATGGGGCCGCGGGGCCACCGCAAGCCCTCTCGGGGTCTTGACTGGCCAGGAAACTATGGAAACTATGAAACCTGAAACCACCCTAGGGAGCACTTTTCTCTGGACTCCAGAGGGCAAGTCCATTTCCAATCTTGAGGCTTCCTTAGAGGAGCTCCCTGTGCCCAGGGTTTGCCGCGGAGGCGTCTAGAAATGCCCTTCCTGGGACTGGCTTTGGGAAGCCACGCTGGGAGGCAGCTCTGCCCTCTGCCTCTCCCCGGTTTGGTGCTGGGCCACCGCTCCCCGAGGCAACGCAAACCAAGGGGAGGAAGACTACCTGGAGAGCGTAGCTTTTCAAAGACCTTTTAGTATCACCCTTAAAATCTCAAAATGTTATTCTACCACATTAAGATGTTCTCAGTTTTTATCCCCTTGTAAACAAAGTTCCAAGTTCACTTTAGAAAAGCCTTTCGTCTCTGCTGGTTTCTCTGCGGCTGCTGCATGGCACCAGGAGGACCTGGAAAGTCCTTCTGCGTCCCCAGCCCTGTGCCTCTCTCAGCCCAGCTTGCCTGGCAGGTCCCCCAGGGTCCCCAACACTCCCACACTTCTCTGGGTAACTGTCAAACCCAGACTTGGGAGCATCACTGGGTAATTATTTCACCCCTCCCCCATAAACAGGTTTTCTTAAAAGGTGGGAAAACAGAGGTCCAAGGCACAGGCGCTGCCTTCAAAGAGCTTACATGGAGGAGAAAAAGGCAGAGCACTTTTTCAGGTAAGAAAATGCATTCAGATTTGAATATACCCTGTCTCTGAGTTGATGGGGGGAAATTTCCGGAGCTCGGGATGCAGCCAGAGAAAGAGGTGATAATCCAACCCCCAAGGGGCAGGAGAACACTGCTGCTGGGAAGAGCTAGCCCGTTGGACCTTCCTGGGTCCCAGGCACTAAGCTTCCGTGCATCATCTCTCTTACTCACTGTCATTTTGACCCCAGCTGGCAAACGGGAAGCCCTTACAGAGATTACGTCACCTGTCCAAGGCCTGTAGCTGGCAGGAGGTGAGGCTGGGGTCCCAGCTCAGGCTGAATGGCCCCAAGCCTGGGCTCCAGACCAGTGGCCAGATGGCAAGTTAGCGTGTGTGTCTCCACCACTGGGCTGTGAGCCAATCAGGGAACCTGCCCCACCCCTCATCCTTTGGGTCATCTCAGCGCACACGTGCCCCCCTGGTTATTGTCATTGACCGACTGACCCCCGAGACCTCCATCTTCACGATAGGTTGTGAAATTTTAGAACTTCAACTTAATTCCACAGAGTTTTGTTGAGCATCTAAATAAGTTGGGAGTGAGGGTGGACTTCGAAGACAAATAGCCTTGAGAAATGTGTAATGTGTGTGTGAGGACCGGGGAGAGAGAAATAGAGATGCAACTGACAGTGCAGGTAGAGAGTGAAAGCCACGCCCTGGAGGCCAGTAAGTCCCCTTGCTCGCTGCTGGACTCGGCGAGGGGTGCTGGAGGGGCCCCGGGCCCTGCTGGCTGCTGGCCGGGGATGTGGTCGCCATTGCCATCAGGGCCTCCCTAAAGAGCAGGCTCGGGGTGGGCCGTGCAGCCGGGGAGCCTCAGGAGGGGTCCCAGAGCCGGAGCCCAGAGCTTCGGGGGCCCCAGAGGGAGGCAGCCGTGAAGAGGGGGATGTTAGCCCTGACAGGTCGTTACTGGACACCCGAAGTGTGTGGGGCAGGGTGGTCAGCGGAGAGTCGAGGGAGGGGCCCAGGGGGCGGCAATTCCCCAATCGCCTCAAGGCGTGGCTGTGCGTTTTCAGCTTCTTTCAAAGCCACCACGGGGACTTGGAGTCCGTGGTTTCGACAAAACGCAGGAAGGCTGATGAGACAGTGACTCATGCTTGCAAGTGGCGGCCAAAACCTCCTACTGGAGAGCGGAGTGACAGCTCTCGCCCTCTCCCCAGAGCGGTCTCCCCCTTTCAGCGCTGCCAAGGGCCTCCGGCCTGTGCGTCTTGGCCCCGAGCTGACTGAAACCGCGTAGACTGCCAAGCTCTGCAGATGTTTGCACTGATTGCTTTATGTTTTGCAATATCCCAGAGTCGTTCCCAAGTGACGCTCAGCCATTCACCACGTCACTGCTTGATAAGGACGATCTACAAAAAGAGGCAGCCTGGAAGGATGAGGCGAGGAGAACGGATGAGCAAAATAAATAAATAAACACAGCACCGTTCCCAGGGCACAAGCGTGCAGAAATGCGAATTTGTGTGGCAATTCCTAGGGAAAAAGAAATAAGGAAGCTGGTGTTTCTTCATGGACGTGGGCATATTTATTTTTTCAGGAGTGCCGTGAGACTCCAGGTGGGCTTACACTCCAGGTGGGCTTAGAGAGCTCAGCTGAGATGCATGTCCAGGTGGACCAGAGCGGGCGCTTCCAGAAGCCTGCATCCTTTCTGGAGCCAACAGGGTTTAGTCCCCCGGGCAAGCAAAGCTCCGTAGGAAGACAGTGGTACCAGCGCTGCAGAAACTGGGAAACAATTCCTGCTTGAACCCATATCATTGCATTTAATGTTTGGGAAAAAAATCCCATGGAAAAAAAGCCCTATAAAGGGGATTGTCTGCAGGCCTGTCGAAAACGTAGAGGCAGATCCGGGGTGGAAGCCCTGGGTCTCTCTCCCTGAGGGCACGTGTGGCGTCCTGCACGCCGTCCAGGGCTATGACACGGCCTGCGTCTGCTCCCACCTCGAGCCTGCAGGAGCGGGAGGATCTGCACTCGGAGGCGGCAGAGTCCAAGCACGGCGGCAGAGTGAGGCCCGGTGCCCTCGGCAGACGTCGGGCCTCCGGCCGGTGCTCAGCGCCCAGCTCCCCGCACAGGGCGCCCTGGGAGCGCAGGTCAGAGATGGAAACGACTTCCGGGCTCAGCCACGGCAGCCCGTGTTTGCAGAGAAATGTAAAAAGCGCCAGTCAGTGTTATTCGGTGCATCCAGGCTGAACCTGGCGCACATGGACGGGCTCGTCGTGTTACCCAAGCAGCCTGGTGAGGCGGGCGCTGTGCGCCAGAGCCCGGGGCTGCTTGCAGGGGGTGCCTGCCGGGGACTTTGGGGAGACTTAAACGTGATGCAGGTGGGAATTTTAGGAAATGGGAAGAGGAATGTGATTGCACAGCCGTGTCATCCACCACGGGACCCAGTCACGTAAAAACCATCTCCACATGCCAGCTGGGGGGCGCGGGCTGGGCGGAAAGTGGTTACGATGGCAGCAAAACCACTTTTCTCCGACTGAAGCACTGCTCAGTTTCCTCCCGTCCTCAGCCCCAGGCCCAGGCCTCCCACCGCCATCCCTCGGGGACGCCGCCCCCCTCCAGCTGGAGGCTGCCCCCGCTGACCCGCGGCCACCCCACCCCATCCCCTCCAGAGACCGGCCTCCGGGGCAGCCCAGGGGTCAGCAAGGCTGCCTCTCACCGAGGTTTTAATGAAACGGCCCTTCTATTTATTTGCTTTGCAGTCCCGAGTGCCCAGGGCCATTGGCCCCGTCCCCCGGAGGGGGCTGAGGTGGGGGACGGGGCAGGGGGGACGCACGGTCCCCTCGGCCCTGACCCTGACCCGCTGTCCTCGAAGCATTCGCACAACTCCCCGCCCCCAGCTCTTGCAGACATGTCGAAATCACTGCGGCACTCGCCAAAGTGCATGGTTTCCCTGCACACCGGTGCCTCCTCCAGGGAGCAGAGGTCAGTTCAGTCACATGGAAGCTGAGGGGCACAAAGCCCCAGGAGCGGCCCGGGGAGGCACCCTCCGCAGCCACCACTGCCGCTGGGCACCCGGTTACTTCAGCTGCGCCGGGAGAGCCGTGCTGGCCTGTGATACCTGCCTAGTGGGACCTCAAACACCTGTGTTTCAAGTCGGCCTTCCTGGGGTCACTTTTAAAAATTAGGTAGATTGTAACAATGATGCAATTGCTTGAATTTGAAAGGAAAGGGATAGAAAAGGTGTCATTACACTGGAAGAAAGGACAGAGACAATTTTGTAACTTTTTTTAAAAAACAGCCCTTTTGTCGAGGTTAGCAGGCAATAAAAGTCACCTTCTTTAATGTGCAGTGTGTGACGACATATAGAGTCGTGTAACCCTCACCACATCAGGCATCCGCTGTCCCCCAAAAGTCCGCCGTGGGGCACCAGTGCAGCCCAGGGGCTGAGCGCGGGCTTGCCACAGGTGAGGCCCCCAGTAACATCCCCGGCCTTAGTGCCTCCTCGCTTCCTCAGCTGTAAAATTAGAACTGTAGCGGCGCCTACCTCATACAGATGCTGCAAGGGTTAAAAAAATTAACTCACGTGACCAGCTTGGCGCGATGCCTGGCGCCTAGCAAGCACTCCACAAACACTATCTGCTGGGAGTCCGGGCAGATAACGGAGCTAAAATTTACACAGAAAGAGCGGCAGAGATGATTCGTCGTCCCAGAAATCTCTGATGTTTGGGTGAAGTATGCTCACCGGATGACATGAAGAATATGCTCCTTCATTAACACCTGCTTACTGAGGACCTGCTGTGTGCCAGGTGAGCCGAGCAGACCCGTGCCCTCGCTTCGGGAGCTTGAGGTCCAACAGAGGCAGGCGGGAGGAAATGCCCGGGTCACAGCGAAGGCCACGCTCTCGACAAACACAACAGGCAAGAGTGGGGGCGGGATAAGCGTGTGCTGCGGAGCAGGCCGCAGCCTGGCGCCGCCAGCCCTGCCCTCTGTCGGCAGAGCCTCTGCATTCTGACTCTGGCTCAGCTCCGACTCTGCGAAGGGACGCCAAGGCCAGCAGCCCTGACCTGGCCGACGCTAAAACCACCTGCCCCTTCTCTCTTTATTCACAAGCTCACCTTGATCTGGAGCCCTTGGCGGTCAGGCTCCCGTGCTAGGCACAGAGGGACACGGACAAATGGGACTAAGGCGGAGCTTCCCAGCATCCGAGGGGATGAGGCCAGATCGTGCACAGTGGCTGGATTCATGGAGCCCAGTGGGGCGGCGCCATGGGGGCTGCTGGCCCGGCTCGCAGATCGCTGAGTGGCCCAGCAGACATGGGGGCCTCTGCTGGGGGCTGTGGGGCAGCGAAGGCCCTTGAGGAAGAGGCTTGGAGGGACAGGAGACCTGAGATCTGCCGCCTCTCGGGCCAGATGGTGTTTGTGGCTATTTCCAGAGGAAGCCGAGTGTGAACAAGCAGAAGTGCTGCTACAGAGACGGTGACAGTCTCGGAAGATAAGTGTTCTGAACACTGGAAAGGCAAGAAGGCGCAGAGAAGCCAGTCCTGGCCAGTGAGAGCCGGGACCTGGGTGGCGGCCTCAGGCACAGACCCGCCCTCCTCTTGGGACCAGCCAAAGGCAGCCCCTGGCCATGCCGTGGAGTGAGGGTGGCCCGCGCACCCACCGTGGCCCTGCTCCCCTCTCAGCTATACCCACTGAGCCCTTCCCAGTGCTGGGCATCTTGCTCGGCCCACAGCGGGTCGACACGTGGCTGTCAGACGCGTGGCTGTTGCTTTGTTCTCGGCACAACAAGTCCTCTGGGCAGCAGCCCCTCTGCTCCAGTCACGTGATGCTGTGAGGTTGTCCGTCCCAGTTTCCCACCCTCCATATCAAGAGGTGGTCACGTGGTCAGGCCCACCCGTGATTGGGCCTGGGTGGTCATGTGACCCTCATTGGGCCAATAAGAGGCTTCGCTGGGACTTTTCGCTTTGGGACCTCAGGTCATGGCTTTGTGATGCAGCCACTTGGCTAGATTAACCCTCATCTCCCAGAATTCCTTTTCTGGCATGTTTCCAAAGGGGTGGGACAGAAAAGACGTCTCCAGCTCATCAACCCCCATCATCCTCCCCGTTTCCTTCTGGGCTCCTAGGGAGAGGTGGGCCCTGTCCCAGGCTCAGCTTCCAGTGGGGCTCCAAGCCCCCAGCTTTGGCCTGCTCCATTACCAGCCCCCCTGGTACCAAATCGCCCCCAGCCATAGACACATGCTCAAATCGCCCCCAGCCTGTCAAAGGCTCTATCAACTCTCCCCGCACTCACTGCCACCAAGCCTCTGACTGTCTTCAGGTACGGAAGACAAGGAGCTACCCGTAAAGTGTCCAGCTCCACACCTGCCCCATCTGGCCCCGCAGGGCCTCAGGCCTGCCCCCTACAGCGTCCGCCCCATGGCTCCCTCCGTGGCACTCCCTCGGTCTGCGACTCCTCCCTGGACCTCTGGCGTGCAGCTGTCCCAGGGGATCCCTCCTCGGTCCTCTTCCCTTCCCTCTCTGCGCACCCCACAGGCCCATGGCTCCCGGCTGCCCCCGGCCTTCCCACCTGAGTGTCCGCCAGGCCTCAACCCAGCTGGCCCCACCCAGGCTGCATGTGGACACCGCGCCCAGCCGCTGGCTCGCGGCCAGAAACCGTGGGGGCCTGTGGGGTTCTTCCCCTTCTCCCCCCAGCCTGAACGCTGGGAGCTCCAGGACCTCGTAGCATGACTTGCTCCCGAGCACGCCCGTGCGGGCCCTGGTGGCCCAGAACGTTCTGCTCAGCGCTGCTCCACATTTCCAGAAGAGTCTGGCATGGAGCAGGTGTGCCCGAATAGGGGAGTCAGCGGACAAAAGCGTGTGTGCATGTGTGAGCGTGTGTGAACGTGTGAGCTTGTGTGCATGTGCGTTAAAGCCCACGGAATCAGAACCCGCAAGTTCACACCCTGATGTAAATAACTAAGTGGGTAAATAAAAAAACAGGGCGGAAAGGACCGCTCTTCCTTACGACAGAATTCCCACTAATGTAGAAGGAAGGATGGGACAGAAAATCACTCCAGCAAACTGTACCGTAAGAATTGTTTCAGACAGGACACAGTCATCAATTGTAAAATTAGTCAGAAAATTTGGTAAGAAACAGGATATTTATCTCCACACAAGCTCCTGATTAACTACAAAGGGGAAGATAGCAACTTTGCTATCTAATTGGAAAAGGGGAAACAGGGAACAGTGGTAGAAGCCCAGCAGCAGGCAGTCTAACCAAGCGATCGAGTTAGCGTCACCCTGAGACGGACACATCAGCAGCGGGCACCTCCTGAGAATACGAAGCTCCGAGGAAGGTACAATGTCGCTTGTAAGGCATGCCTGCGCTTTTTAGGCGGTTTTTAGGTGGTTTATTGAGGTACAATTTACATATCGTACAATTCACTCATTTTAAGTGCTTTGTAGCAAATTCATAGCTTTTTGCAACCACCACTAGGTAATTTGGGGACATTTTTGTCTTCTCAGAAAGAAACCGGGCACCACTGGCAGTCACCCCATTCCCACAGCACCCATGCCTACCCTAGGCAGCCCCGGATTTGCTTTGTCTCTAGATTTGCCTGCGTTGGGCAGCTGGTAAGAGTGGACCGTGTAATATGGGAACTTTGGGTCTGTCTGCTTCGTCTCAGTATGTTTCATGGTTCGTCCACATGCAGCAAGAATCAGCACTGAGCTCCTCTTCATGGCTAAGTGATATTCCATCATATGCACAGACGCGTTTTATTTATCTGTTCATCAGGGGACAGGCATTGGCGTGTGGGCGGTTTCCACGTTAGGGCTGTTATGAATAACTCTGCTCCGAGTGCTAGAGTGCAAGCTTTTGCGTGGACGTGTGTTTGCATTTGTCTTGGGCATACCCACACCCACACCCATACACGCACACACACACCTCCCCACACACACACACACCCCAAGGAGGGAATTGCAGGGTCATACGGTGGTTCCATGTTGAACAGTTTTCCAGCATAGCTGCATCGTTTCACATTGCCGCCAGTGATGAATGAAGGTTCCAGTTTCTCCTTATCCTTGCCAACGTGACATTGTCTGCCTTTTATTTTAGCCTTCCTAGTCCAAGTGAAATGGTAGCTCATTGTGGTTTTGGCTTGCACTTCCCTAAATGGCTAACCATGTTGAGCATCTTTCCATGTGCCTATTGGCCATTTGTATACCTTCTCTGGAGAAATGTCTACTCAAAACTTTTGCCTATTTTTAAATTTGGTTATTTGTCTTTTTATTATAAAGTTGTAGGATTTCTTTATATATTCTGGATACAAGTCTCTTATCAAATATATGATTTATAAATATCTTCTCACATTCTCTGGGTTGTCTTTTTGTTTTCTTGATGGTATTATTTGCAGAGAACAGCTTTTAATTTTGATGTAGTCCAATTTATCAATTTTTTTCTTTTGTCACTTGTGCCTTTGGTGTCATATTTAAGAAAACATTGCCAAACCCAAGGTCATGATGATTTAACCCTATGTTTTCTTGTAAGAATTTTTTAGTTTTGACTCTTAGATTTAGGTCCATGATTCATTTTTTAGACAACTTTTGTTTATGGTGTGAGGTAGGGATCCAACTTCATTCTTGTGCATGTGCATATCCAGTTGTCCCAGCACTTTGTTGAAAAGACCATACTTTCCCATTAAACTGTCTCAGAATCCTTGTTGAAAATAAACTGGCCATAAATGTCTGGGTTTGCTTCTGGATGCTCTGTTCTATTCCATTGACCCACATGGCTAGCTCACGCTGACACCACACTGCTTGTATGCTGTGGCCGTGTGTAAGCTTTGTAATTGGGAAGAGTGACTTACTCGGTTCTTTTTTTTCAAGATTACTTTTGTTAATCTGGGCCTTGAATTTCTATATGAGTTTTAGGATTAGCTTCTCAATGGCTGCAAAAATAAAAAAGGCCGCTGGGCTTTGATAAGTGTTGCATTGAATCTGTAGATCAATTTCAGAAGTATTGCCATCTTAGCAATATTGTCTTCCAATCCGTAAATATGGGATGTCCTTCCATTTATTTATAGGCCTTTAATTTCTTCTAACAAAATAGTTTGTAGCTTTCATGTACAAGTCTTGCACTTCTTTTGTTAAATTTACATCTAAGTATGTTATCTTTTTAATGCTATTGCAAATGGATTTGTTTTCTTAATTTTATTTCAGACTGTTCATTGTTAGTGTATAGAAATATAATTGATTTTTGTATTATTGATCTTGTACCCTGCAGCCCTGCTGAACTGGTTTATTAGTTCTAATTGCTTTTTTGTGTGCATATTTTACTTTTCCTGATTGTCTAATTGCCTTGACTAGAACCTCCAGTAAAATGCTGACTAGAAATGGTGAGAGTGGAATTCCTTATCTTTTCCTGATCTTATGGGAAAATCATTCAGTCTTTCATTGATAACTATGATGTTAGCTATGGGTTGTTTTTTTTTTTTTAAAGATGCTCTTTATCAGGTTGAGAAAGTTCCCTTCTATTCCTAGTTTGTTGAGTGCTTTCATCATGATGAGACTATTGCGGGAAGAGGATGTGGCTCAAGCTGTTGGGTGCCCGCCTCCCACAGTGTAGGGAGGCAGAGGATTTGGG
This sequence comes from Cabassous unicinctus, assembly GCA_029593785.1. Classification (NCBI taxonomy): domain Eukaryota; kingdom Metazoa; phylum Chordata; class Mammalia; order Cingulata; family Chlamyphoridae; genus Cabassous; species Cabassous unicinctus. Next base: position 14,806 of record JAQZBX010017641.1, on the reverse strand, counting down.
GTTTCTTCATCATGCCAGTGAGGTCTGGCTAGAGGGTCTGAAGATTCTTTCTTTGAAGACAGAGGATCCTCACACCAGCTTCCAGGAGAGATCTGAGAGGATTTCTAATGATGGGGAGCTGAGGGGAACTCCTCTAGGCTGAGGAGACAGAGGAAAACATTATTGACCAGAGAGCCAGGTCACTAAGAGGGAACGCACTTCGGGGGCTGGGGGCAGGAAGAAGGAACAGGGAGGGCAGAGGCCCTCGGCCCCTTGGAGTCCCAGAGACCCTGGCTCCTCTATTTGGCCTCCTGGTGTAATAAAAAATAAACGAGTCGAAATGCTCTTACACACGGTTTGCCATATTTTTAAACGTTTACATCCAAGAATAATTTTACTCCAGCATAATTACAACTATACTTAAATTGTCAGCAGTTTCATATGTTTCAACCTGATATGAAGCCTCATTAGAGAGAACATCAAAAGTCTCAGCTTGAGGCTCTCCCCAGTGTAGCTTTGGTCCGTGATATGCCCCCCAAATCCCTTCCCACGTTTACTACTGGTTCCGTTTTACCTTCTCCTTCACCAGCTTAAAAAGAAAAACACCCGTGGTCAAGGTTACTGCCCTGGCCCCCGAGCGGCCTTCGCAGGGCACTGTTCACCCAGGTGGCCCCCCGCAGAGCCGCGCAGGACGTGCGGGGCCTGGCCGAGCCGTCGGGAGTAATGACAGCCACCGCGTCCGATGGGGCAGCATCAAACCAAAGTACCAGGCCCGCGAGGCAGCTCCGCCAGCCTCAGCAATCCCCTCGCCCCCAGGCCCTCCCGGGCGCCCTGCACGCCATCCACGGCCTCGTTTAAGCCTCCTGACTTCTCTCCAGGAGGCGTTCGTGACAGATGAGGAACCGAGGCCCCGAGCCATCCAAGCGCTCACCCGGGGCCGCACGACCCTGAGTGGTGGAGCCGGGAGGGGACCCGAGCGGCAGCTGCGCGGGTGCCCTGGCCGCAGGGCTCTGGCGGCTCCACAGCGCAGCAGGAAGCGGGGCCCCACAAGGGCTCCTGGGGCAAGCGAGCCACTGCCATGGCAGCGGGGCCGAGCAGGTCCCCCAGGCCACCCGCGTGCCCTTCGCCGCTCCTCGCCTGATGACGCTGCAAAAGGGGGGGACCCTCAAACTGCTGGTGGGAACAGGAAACAGCGCGGCCCCTCCCGTGGGTGCCCAGGCCACCCCGCAGCCCAGCAGTGCGCCCCCAGGTCTGCGCACGAGAGAACTGAGACGTGTCCACCGAAAGTTTACGTGAGGGCTCATAGCTGTATTATTCATAAAAGCCAAAGTGGAAACAACCCAAATGCCCGTCAACTGATGAACGGAAAACAAAATGCGCTACAGCCATACGATGGAATGCTGTGTAGCCACAAAAAGGCCATTTCCCTCACATGACCTTGAAATCATTATGTTAAGTGAAATAAACCAGTCGCAGAACAGCACATGCTGCGTGATCCCACGGACATGTGATGTCCAGAACGGGCGACTCCGTGGAGAGAGAGGGCAGGGGAGTGGGTGCCCGGGGGGGAGGGGCGGGGAATGCCGCTAAGAGGTGCAGAGTTTGTTTTGGGGTGATGACAAGTGCTGAAATTGGCTGCGATGTGCCTGCCTGCTCTGTAAATGCACTAGAGTCTACTTTAAATGGCCCGTTTATGGCACGTGCGTTGTCTCAGAGCTTTATGTATGCATCACCAGGTCCCTGTGGTGGTCACACAGATGCACCCTGTGTGGCTGACCCTGGGGTGCCTTGGCAAGGGCACTAGAGGGAAGGTCGGTGGGGAGGGGATCTGGGATCACAGCGTGGGGAGGCTTAGGAGGAGGCTGTAGGCAGGAGGGGGGCGTGATCCACTTAGAGCCTCGGCAGGCACTCTGGGGGCAGTGGGTTATGGGGGAGACAGGGTGGGAGGCAAGGGGAGGACAGGCCCTGAACCAGCCAGAACCTGCTTGGTGGCGGGACGCAGGGCTTGGTGCTTGGCTGGCTCATGAGAATTGGGTAAATGACAGTCAAGGAAGATTCCTGGGTCCCGGGATTGCGTGGTTCTGTGAAGCTGGTGGGTTTTTTGCCAGGAAAGAAGGTTTAGGCTGGTGGTAGGGGGTGGGACAGAGTTTGTTTGAGACCTGTGGAGTCTGACAGGCCTCCACGGCATCCAGAGGGAGGGCAGCCATTCTGCAGCCGGATGGATGGGACAAGAGCTTGTCTGGGCTGAAGATAAAGATCAGGAACCTGGAAACATTCCAGGGCAATATGTCGTGTGAAAGACAAAGGTATTTCAGGGCAAAATGCTGGATGTACCAATACTTAGTGGGGTGGGGGAGCTGCCTCTGAAAAAGCAGCCCACCAAGGAGACTGACAAAGGAGCCGCCGGCCCCCCAGAGCAGAGTGCTGGCTGGGAGCCAGAGGAGGAGGTTTCCAGAGCGAACGGCCAGCAGGGCCAACCACTGCAGCACGGAGACACGGAGACCAGGAGACATCCATCGGTCTCCATGCGAGGAGACTCTACTAGTTCCCTCTGGCTGCTGTGAAAGTCCCACAGCCTTGGCTAAAGATGCAGTTACAGACGTGCATGCTCAGAGCTGTGCAGAGGACCACAACATCATCAAAATTTATGAAAGTGCAGGGTCTGAAATGTAAACCATAGTGTAAACCATTGACAAGGTTTAGTAGCTCTGTTTCGCTATCTGTATATCAGTTATAACAATACTACCATCCACATATAAAAAAGTATTAATATGGGGGGGAGGAAAGGGGGAGGATGTTGGGTATATGAGAGTCTCCTGTATTCCGTGAGTGACTTTGCTGTGACCTAAAACTTATTTGAAAACAAAATGAAAAATAGTGAGACACTAGGGAATGAGAGGGGGAAGGTGCCACAGTACAGACTGGACACCAGATATTGTAGTGATGAAAGGCAAAAGGTCAAAAAAAAATTTTTTTTACATTTTTCATTTTTTTAATATCTCAATCTATTAATTTTATTTTATTTTTAGTTTTTTAAAATTTTTATATATTTTATCTCTTATGTTTAAACTTATCATTATTATTTCATTTTCCTATTGATTGTATTCAGCTATTGTAATGGCTTCATCTTTGAAGAGGCTTTGGATCACAGAAGGGTTACAACTGGGGTGGGGGAGGATCATTTGTGTGGGGTGTCAGGGATGGGGGATGCATGGGAGGAAGTTCACCTGAGCATAAATATAAGGTATATAAAAATGTCCAAATGTTCACAGGGCATTAAACATAAGAGATAAAATATATAAAAATTTTAAAAAACTAAAAATAAAATAAAATTAATAGATTGAGATATTAAAAAAATGAAAAATGTCACAGTGGGTGGAGAATCACTCAATAAATGAGAGAATACTGAATTCCCATCCTGGAGAGCTCTGCCACATTCTCTAAGGGAGCAGCAACAGTCCCCCAAGTGCAGGGGCAGTGACTGGCGAGGGAGGATGATCCACTGATGGGCCCTTGATATTGATGACTAGCCTTATGAGTCTTTGCTCTTGAAATTGAAACTTAGCCTATTGTTATGGGGTGCCTAAGGG
>JAQZBX010017641.1:0-11137 GCA_029593785.1 Cabassous unicinctus | reverse complement strand
TCTGAGAATCTCCTTGTTGCTCAAATGTGGCCTCTCTCTAAGCCAAACTCAGCATATGAATGCATTACTTTCCTCCCAGCGTGGGACATGACTCCCGGGGATAAGCCTCCCTGGCACCAAGGGATTGCTACCAAGCGCCAACTGGCAATGCGACTGGAAAAAGACTTGAATAAGAGGGGGAAAAGGTAAAGACAGATGAGTTTATATGGCTAAGAGACTTCAAAATGAGTCGGGAGGTCATCCCAGAGGTAACGCTTATGCGTTAATAGAATTAATTTGGAATTCTATTAGATCCTACTAATAAAATCTATTAGATCCTTATCATCCCAAATAGTAGGGCTCCTGAGGGCTCTGGAGATACCTAGGTCCTATGTCAGGGTGGATAGATCCAGAGTTTGGTGCCTTGCCAGTGGGCCCTTCTTTGGAGTTGGTGCTCCTGAGAGTGACAGAGTTAGACTCAACTATGTCTTCTCTACACATGGCTCATCTGTAGCTTCTCTTCAAACCTATACTTGGTGCTGGAGTTTTTAGATGTACATCCAGAGACTTGAGTCTTTGGGCTGTCCATGTGTCAGCTGGGCCTGGAACCTTGGTGGAACAGCAGCTCCTACTCTACAGCTCATTGGACTCACCCAGAACAACTGACAGGGAGATGATGATGGACAATGGCCGTCCCAGGGAATGGAGAGAGTCTGCAGCTGCAGGCAGGATAATCCCATCCATCTTCCCCATGGGATATAAGCCCCATCTCAATTGGAGGTGGAGTGGACATCACTATCCCAGACTCCTCAGGATGGAGGGAAAACTATGGACTGGAGTGGACTTACTGGTATTCTACTATAGACATATTGTGATTCAAGCAATGGAAGAAATTACAACATTAATGTGGAGCCAGTGGCCATTGGAGGCTCTGGGGGCAAGGAGAGGGAAAAGCAATTGTAATACAGGGGATTTTTGGGGGCCTGGGAATTGTCCTGAGTGACATTACAGCGACAGATACAGGCCATTTTATATCATCATATAATATGCAGAACTGTGTGGGAGAGAGTGTGGTCTACAATGTGAACTATGGTCCATGCTTAATGGCAAAGCCCCGGGATGTGTTTATCAATTGCAAGTAATGTGCCACACTAATGAAGGATGTTTATGTGGGAGGTTGTGGGAGGTATGGGGAGTGGAGCATATGGGAATCCCTATATTTTTTGTGTAAAATTTATGTAATCGAAGTATCTTTTAAAAAAATAATTCCCCACAGCCTTGGCTAAAGGTGCAGTTATAGACGTGCATACACAGAGCTGTGCAGAAGATCACAACAGGACAATTTGACAATTTTTCAAATTGGTATCCAAATAAAGCAATTAGTGAAAAAATACCCATGCTGACTTTAAATATTGACCTCAGAATAAAGTCTAAATGTCTTCAGTAAAAGTTCACACATTTAAAATAGTTTCATTCATTTTATTTGTATATGTCAAAATATGTTTTTATTTCCAAAATAGTGGGTTTTGCAACTAATTTCATGCAGAAACAAGGTCTGCTCAATACTACCAATAAAATCAATGAAGCACCACAGTAGCTGCTCAGTTTTAAATATAAAGATTAAATAACATGAATACAAAACACTAAAATATTAGAAGCATGCATTTACTCATTCTTCACGGGCATCTAAACTTCACAAATATAGTCCTTAGCATGCCTAACTGTGTGCAACCAGAACATGTTGCAGTCACTGAAACTCATCAATTATCTGTAAATTTTACCTCAATACGAGACCACGGACATTCTCTATACTCAGACCCACCATTCATGCAGGTCAAATATAACCAAAAATAAAATCCCTACAACAATCCTCATACCTTTAAAATCAAGAATCCTGAGCTTGGTTATATAAACAGCTGGAGGCCAGAAGTCCAAAAGGTTTCATGGGGTGAATCAGGTCCCCCACAAAAGAAGTCCAGATCTCCATCTGGGTCACTGAGGGTGTGAACCATTTGTAACTAGGACCTTTTGAAGATGCAGTTAGTAAAGTATGACCAGCTGAGTCAGGGTGGGTCTTAGTCCGTAAGGCTGGAGGTCTTATAAGAGAGGAAATTTGGACACGGTCAGAAGAAGCCAGAGAGGAGAGACGGCCATGTGACAGAGGACGCCATCACCAGGATGCACCCCCGCTCGGGAGAGCACATGGCCTTGCCGACATCTTGACATTGCACTTCTAGCCAGTGAGTTCCTGCTGCAGGAGCTATTTGTCACAGCAGCTCCAGCAGCTGAGACACTGCAGGACTGCGTCCTTGTGGAGTCTAAGGGAGAGCCCGTTCCTCACCTCGTCCAGCTTTGGCGGCAGCCGTGTCCTTGGCTTGTGGTCGCATCACTCCAGGCTCTGCTTCCCTCCTCTGTGAGCCCACGTCGCCCTCTGCCACCCTCTTATAGGGGCCCCTGTGATGGCAGTTAGGGCCTGGGAATCCAGGGTGCTCACGCCATGTATCAGGCAGCACTCCCAGGGTGCAGGGATCAGAGCGTGGCCGTCGCCGGGGGCCAGCGCTCAGCTGGTGACAGGGACCACAGCATCACTGCCGTTGGGGGTGCAGCAGGAGAGGCCTGAGGCGGCTGGGCCACAGGTCAGCTGACTCATGTGAGACTGAGCTTGACGGAGATGTCGGGGGCTGGGGGGACCTGGTGAAGAGCTAACAGCTGCAAAAGGCAGCAGATGGAGGGAGCGGCCCAGGGAGCCCGGGGAGGGGGAGGGCAGCGTCAGCACACGCCAGAGAGGCCAGAGCGGGCTGGGCAGCGCCCTCTGCCTGTGGCCTGCGGGTGGACAGCAGGCTGGGGCGTGGGGTGGGAGCCGACTGCAGAGGTCCGAGCCTTTGGGCTGAGGCTGCTACTGGGCGAGGAGCCTGGCCAAAGTGGAAACCAGGAGCAGTGGCTGGGAATAGGGTGAGTCCAGCTGGTGGGAATAGACAAGAGCAGAGTCTGCGAGAAAGCAGTCCAGCCGTCAGGCCTCGGGGCTGGAGATGGGCGGCAAGCGTGGTCTCGAGGCGGCAACCGTGTGCGTAGCTGCTTAAGGCTGTGGACCCTGAGAATCGAAGGCCCGAGGACATCCTTGGCTCCGCCACGCAACCGTGGACACGAGGAAACTGCAAACCTGCCAAGCACAGTCTCCAAAGGTGGGAAGAGAGTCAGGGAAGAGCTATTTCGAGGATAAAGCCCCACGGGCTGCCCCTATGTGGGCAAGACACCCTTCTCTCTCCTTCCGAACAGCCTTCTCTCTTCTTGCAATTGGCAAGAGCTTGGCAGGCGTCTGGACAATCGTGGGCTGTGCCACTGCTCCTGTCAACGAGGCCAGGTCACAGTCATTTGATCTTGGCTTCCCAGGCTTAGTTTACACTCCACCTTCTTAAACACGAAATAACTCTCTCGGTTTCCAGTTTTATATTCCTTTCTCTTCCTTCTCCCCCGGCTGTGTTTCTCTCTCCTCTTCTGTTGAAGACCTCTCTCCCGGGCTGTGACGGTTTGGGTTGTACTTTCATGTTCTCTTTCTTTTGTTCTCTCTCACTTCATCGAGCCCTCACCCTCTCCTCACCTCGCGTCTCTCCTTTTCCCTCATTTTACATGGATAAGCTGCTCCCTGGATATCTGAGATGAGCTTCTGAGCAGGAGCCCAAGACCCCGACTAGGCCCCGAGCCCCTGCCTTGGTCCCGAGGGCACTCCAGGGAGGCAGGAGAGCTGCAGCCGCGGCCGGCCTCTGGCACCCACCGGAGGCCACCCTCGTCGCCTGCAGGCTGCGGAATCCCAGACACCCGTTTCAGTCTGTCTTGGCGCAAGCAAATGATACTTCTGTGGGCAGGTGGTACTATTTTGGGGAGTTTTTATGTGCAATTTAGAGTGCACATTCCCCACACGGCTCCACCAGAAATAATCAGTTTAATGTGTGTCTGCACCATCATGTGGCCAAGCTGGAGGTGAGAGCAGATTTACACACCCAAATCAAAAGGAACTAGCGGGAGCCGTCCTCTGCTAAGTTCCATGACAGAAACGGGCGCACCAGGCAGGGCTGCCAACCCGGCACTCCACTCCTCTCGTGCTGGAGAGAAAACCCCTTTCCCAGGTGCTCGGGCGCATCTGTTGAATATAGATTTTTATTGGAAGCAGGGGGTCTGTAAGCAAAAGCCACTTGAACAGCAAGATGCCTGGCAGTGAGGGAGAAGTGTGCCCATGGCCGGGCGGTTTCCCTTAAAGCGAAGTGCAGGGAAGTTTACAGGAATTCTTGAGAGGATGTTGGGGCTCCTCTGGGCTGGTCCAGCAGAGGCTAAGCTGCCCGGCAGTGCGCCTCGCTGCTTCTGTGTGTTGTTGTTAAAGTAAAGGGCCGGTTTTTTTCTTTATTAGAGAAGTTGTGGGTTTACAGGACAATCACGCATAAAATACAGGATTTCCACCACATTGCATTGGTGTGGAACATTTGGTACAATCGACGAGAGCGTATTTTTATGATTGTACAATTAAAGTCCATGGTTTAACTTAGGGCTCACTGTGCAGTGTAGTTCCATGGATTTTTTAAGAAGTTTTTATTCTGTTACCATATATACAATTTAACATTTCCTCTTTTAATCATATTCAGATATATAAGGGGCGTTGCTTTTTAAGGCCGTGAAGGAATGACCACAGTAAAATAACATACCAAGGTTCACAGCATATTTTTCAGAAAGTTCAAGCTTTAACTTTAACAAAAAGAATTGCAGGATGATTTATTTAAGTAAAAACTCTGTTGATAGAATGAGGGTAGAGCATGGGGTGCTGAGGCCTAATCTGTGCAGCGTTTGTAATAAGGCTGATTGTAAGTGTTTGGAAATGGACAGAGGCGATGACAGCGCATTAGAGTGGCTGCAAGTCCAGCACTAACACAGGGGCGCGATCGTGGCTGGAAGGGAAAGCTCAGGGCCGCGACCGCTCTAGGAGGAAAGCTGAAGGAAGGGACGTGGGCTCCCACATGATGACTGCAGTCAACAGTGCAGACACAAGAATGTTTTTCCATGAAACAGAACCAATCACATTAATACCACAATATGCTAATAATAGGGTGGTATGTGGGCAAAAGTACTCCTAGGGCAAACTGTGGACTGTAGGGTATAGCGACATATTAATATTTTTCCATCAATTGTAAAAAAAAAAGAATTACGTCAGGTGAAAGAAACCAGACGCGAAGCACTGCATATGGTTTGACTCCATCTGTACAGAATGTAAATATCAATATGCCAAGAGGGGTGGAATTAGATTAGCAGCTACGAATGGCAGGGGAAGGGTAGAGGGACTGCTAAGGGGTAGGGGTTTTCTTTCCGGAGTGATGAAGATGCCCTGATTCTGTCCGCAGTGATGAAGGCACAACTGATGATACCAACAGCCGCGGAAAGTACACTTCAGATGGGCTGAGTGGTTTGTGGATGTTTCAATCACACTGCTTTGGGAAAAAACAAAAAGCAGGACTCCGCTGAGAGTGTCCGCGTGCGAGTGCGTCAGGGAGTGCAAGTGCCTGAGTGCCGGCACAGGGCAGCTCTGCACACAGGGTCGTGTCCAGAGTGTGTGTGTGTCTCCCTTGGCCCCGAAGCCACGAATCAGAGGCTACTTTGGAAAAGCAGCTGTGTGGATCTGCTGGACGCCACGGGCAAAACTGCAGAGGCTTTAGAAGAAAGCAACATTCCCCCTCTGAAATGGCATAATTATGATTTGGGATTTGATGTTTTTTTCCAATTTTGAGGAAAAACAGTGTTCTTCCTGCTGTGATGAACTTATTCTGGAGGTTTGAAAGGAAACCAGTGCCCTAGAGAGGGAGGGCCCCGAGCGCGGAGGGGGAGGCTGAGCTCTCTGCACACGTGTTCCCACTTACCAGGGGCGGTGCACGGTGTGAGGGGAAAATACCCAGGGTGAAGAGATTCAAGGGGATCGGATTATTTTTCCATTTGTCTTGGGAGGAAAGAAAGACAGGAATAAAAGAGGGAAGGAAAGCATTTCATTATGTGGTGATCAAATGCAACCTGGGGTCAGAAGCGAGTGGCAAGTTTATTTTTCAGAGAAGGTAGCACTGGGGTGTCCGCAGCCTCCCAGGGTGCAGGCTGCGGCGGCGGCGTTTGAAAACCGCAGGGGCGCAGGGGCAGAAGTGGCAGGGATGTCTATACTTGTCAGCTCCACTTGATCGGTGGCTAAGATCCGCCTTGTCCCACCTGGAGGACTCGGCCCCGGGGGGAGAGGAGAAAACGTGTGCTGCGTGCCGGGCATGTGGCGGCTGCAGAGTAGGGGCTGCTGCCCGTTTTAGAGGCCAGCAGACAGTTGCGGCAATCCTGGGGTCCCTGATCAAATGGCACAGCTAGTAAACGGAGGGCTGACATCAAGCCAGGTCTCCCCCACGCTCTTCTCAGTCCTGCAGCACCCGCCTGACCGGTGGCCCTGCAGGGGAGCTGGAAATAGGAGGGCTGTTCAGCTGCGGGGGATAAAGGCCACGATGATGTCCCCCACGACTCGGACAAGGGGAATCGAGGCTGCGTGGACGTGCTCAAGGACGGGACAGGGAACCACACGTTGGGACTCCAGTGGGGAGTAGAAACTGCTGCCTGGTGTCTGGGAAGTAAGATGCAGCCAGGCCAGCCCGAGGGCGCCCTCGCCCCGATATCAGGTGGGGAGGAGAGCTGCCCGTCCCCTGGACTGCACTCTAACGCCGTACATTGGCTGGGACCACTTGCTCTGTCAGCCTTTGTAAAAAGATTTCATTATGGAAACACATGGAACGAAACACTTGCCGTTTTAACCGTTGCTAAGCATGCAATTCCACGGCATCAGTTCATTCGCAATGTTGTTCTTCTTTCGCCACCTTCCATTACCAACACACTGTCAGCACCCCAGACGGAAACCTTGTCCCCACCAGGCAGCGGCTCCCCCTCCCCCAGCCCCTGGTAACCCGCCATCTACTTTCTGTCTCTATGAATTTGCTCATTCTAGATATTTCATATGATTGGAATCACACAATATTTGTCCTTTTCTGTCTGGCTTATTTCACTCAGCATAACATTCACAAGTTTCATCCATCTTGTAGCATGTATCAGAATTTCACTCCTTTTTATGGATGAATGGTATTTCATCGTGAGCAGACTACGCTTTGTTTATCCGTTCCTCTGCCGATGGACATTTTAATTGCTTCTGCCTTTTGGCAATTGTGAATTCTGCTGTGATGAACACTGTTGTGCAAACACCTGTCCAAGCCCTGATCCAGTTCCTCTGGGTGTACACCGAGGAGCGGAGTTGCTGGGCCCTGTGGTAGCTCCATCTTTAACTTTCTGAGGAGCCGCCCTTCTGCGCCCACCACAGCTGCGCCATTTCACATTCCCACCGTGTGCCGCGCTTGCTGCTTCTCTGCCTCCTTGCCAGCAGTCACTCTCCCTTTCCCACGTAGTCCTCGTGGTTCTGCTAGCAGACGCTTTTCCCGCAGGTTCTCTGCGGACATAGGGACACTCGAGCCATTCCTGGTGGTCGCCATTATGAGTCAAATTGTGTCCTCTGAGAAGATACGTTGGAGCCCTAACCCCAGACTGTGCCCTTGTTTGGAAACGGGCTGGTTGAGGCGTATCAGGTTAGAATGGTCCCACTGGAGCAGGGCGAGCCCTTAACCCAGTATGACTTGTAAGTCCTGAAAGAGAAGAGAGGTACACAGGGGGCTCCGTGGGACGAGGAGGCAGAGGCCTGGTGCTTCTGTAGGCCAAGGAGCGCCAGGAGGGCCGCCGCTGGGGGCTGGCGCGGCCCGGAAGGGCCCTGAAGCCTTGAGAGGGAGCGCGCCCAGCGAGCCTTGGTTTCAGGTTTCCGGACCTGTGAGAAAGTGAGTTTCTGTTGTTTCCAGCCAGCTGCTTTATTACAGCAACCCTAGAGAGCCAAGAGGGGCCCACGACCTCCTGAATTCCTCGGGTGGGGCCAGGCTGGGGTGTCCCCTCGGCCCTGAGCACGGGGTGGGTGGGCGATGGGCGCTGTGGACAGGGGTGTCGGGAGCCCCGAGCCCCTCCTCGGGGTTCAGCCACGAGAGGCCCTGCTTTCCTCTGCAGGTTAAGCATGGATCTGTCGTGTCCTGGTAAGAATAAACTGGTCGGGGGAGAGGAAGCAGAGGGGGCAGAGTGAGGCGAGGCCTCTAAACCCTGCCTCAGGGGGGCCAGCTCCCGTCTCTGCCAAGGGGCCGCCCTGGCGATCCGAGCAACGGGAGGGATTTGAAAAGACACCGCCGAGTCTTGAAATGCGATCGCCCAGGGATGGGTAACCAGACCCCCTGGGTTGGAGGCGTGGGAACTGAAATCCTCTGGCTGAAGGCCAAGGGCACCTCCCAGCTCAGGCGCGTCCACGCTGAAGGCGCGTCCATGCTGGCCCAGGCGCTGCTGCCAGGTCACGGGGTGCTGGTCTTGAGCCTCCCCTCAAATAGCAGAAAGCATCTGAGGCAGGTGATGAGGGGCCACCGCGGCCGGGAGGGTGGGTGGGGGGGCATCCGGCAGAGTCCCGCTCCAGGGGAAAGGCCCAGCGGCCCCCTCCGGGTCTCCCCTAAGGCTGGGGTGCGCCTCGCCTGGGGACGCCAGGGGAGGGGCCCTGGGCCTAGCACCCAGTCAGGGAGGGCCCTGCCCTCTGGCCAGCGCTTCATGGGGACGGTGGGGGGTCCTGGGCGTCCTGCGCTAGACGTGGTCACTTCAGCCACAGAAAGAAACAAGGTTCCAATGCGGCGACAACGTGGATGAGCCCTGAAGCCCTCTTGTCGAGTGAAATAAGCCACAAAGGGACACAGAGGGGAAGATTCCACTCGTGAAATATGGAGAATATGCAAATTCAGAGGCAGAAAGCAGATTGGAGGTTGGGGAGGGGGCCTGGGTTATTGCTCGGGGAGGGGGCAGGGTAGTGTTTCTTTTGGGGAGGGGAGTTTTGGCAACAGAGGAAGATAATGGCAGGACAGCACTGGAATGTAATGAATGCCACAGGGTTGCCCATCTAGAAATGGCTGAAATGGCAAATGTTAACGATGCTACCAAAGCACGGTCCCTCCTTCAAGGAAGCCAAGCCTCGCTCGCAGCCCCCGCATGGCCCAGACCCCAGCTAAAGGGCAGGGAGCCTCCCACAGGAAACAGTGCACATGGCATCTGGGTGTGATTTTCTCCAGGCCGCAAAAGTCCTTCCTACAGTAACATCACCAGACCCCATTTCCATGCCTCCCGGGACCCTAGCAGAAACTCTGCCCTGAAAGGCCTTTGCTCTGAGACCCTTTATCAATATAAATTGCCCCTCCTTTTCCGCCTCTTTGTGGAGCTACTTTATTCTCTGGACCACCAGCACCACAGAGACTCTCTCCTGTCCATAAGTCCCAATAAATAAAGCTCACGGCTGACACTGTGTAGAGTGACCCTTGGTCTTGCAGCTGCCCCACGCCCTGCAGAAGCTGGGTTGTAACAAACAGTAAAAACAAAACAAGTGGGGGTGGATGTGGCTTAAGAAGTTGAACACCTGCCTCCCACATGGGAGGTCCAGGGTTTGGTTCCTGGTGCCTCCTAAAGAAGACAAACAACAAGCAGACAAGCAAAAACAATAAACAAACAATGAGAAAAAACAAATGAGAAGGGAGCAGATGTGGCTCAAGCAGTTGAGTGCCTGCCTCCCACATGGGAGGTCCTGGGTTTTGTTCCCGGTGCCTCTTAAAGAAAAAACAACAGACAGACAACGAGCAGACAATGAGTGCAAACAATGAGCGAAAACAATGAGCAAACAGACAAGGGAGCCATGTGGGGTGGGGGGAAAAACAACTGTGGCAGCCGAGCAGACGGCAGACCTCTGCTTGGCAACCGCATGGGCAGGTACGGGGTGCCTCCCGCTCCCTGAAGGTCCAGTGGAGCTTGGCAACACCGGCCTCTGGGAGACACCCAGGGCTAAAGGAGGCCAAACATGCACATGGGCCCCTTGCAATTATTAGCCATTGTGGTCCGGATGGGAAAAGCCCCCCATAAAGGGAGTCCTTAGCGCCAGCAGCCCTGCCGGGCTCCAGTGGAGTCAGAGGGGAAGGTCTGGGAGTGCCGGCCGCGGGGGCACCCCCAGGAGGCCTCCTGGTGCACAGCCCTGGGCAGCCCTGCCCTCAGGGGTCAGAGGAGGCACAGACCCTTCCAGGGCCTCCAGCCTGGCCCCTCCCAGTCCCTGGCACTGCCCCGAGGCCACCGGCCGAGGCAGCCACGTGTGTGAGCTGGCCGCATCCCTGGGCTCCAGGCGGCTGCAGCCACCCCTGTCCCTCTGAAGCCGTGGGGGCTGCGTGGCTCTGGCTCTGCCGGGGCTTCTTTGCCTGTAGCCACAGGCTAATCTGTGCAGCATGAAGGACTCGGCTGGTCTTGGTCCCAGGGCCTGGAGGTGACCTCTGAGTCTTTGGAGTGTCCCGGGAAGGAAGTTTCTGGTACTCAAGGGAGCCCGGGGCCCTGCCTGAGAGTTCATCTGCTAAGGAGACGCCAGATTGGGGGCGCGGCCAGAAAGGCCTCATCCGGAACCCGGAACCCCGTAAACTGGGCCACACGCAGCTGGGGAGAGCTTGACGCCCCGTCCCTGAGCTGGGGCTCGCGTACCAGACCTTCCCTGCGTCCCTTCTCTTGGCTTCTCTGTATCCTTGCTCTGTAATAAAACTATCAGCCCCAGGGAGTTGTGAGCCATTCTAGAGAATTATCAAACCCAAGGGATGGTGGGAGCCTGGAATGGGACCCCCGGAATGGGGAGCTAGCTGGTCAGCCGGGAGGGCCTCGCACTGGGGGCTCAGAATGGAATGGGGCTCCGGCCGCATTTGCAGTTGCCCATTGAGCCTTTGTACCTGCCTGGCTGACGGTCAGAAGCCGTTGAACTTTTGGTATCTTTATAATCCATCTTTATATTGCACCCGTCAATAATCTTTTTCCATTTATTTGTGCTTTCAACAAACATCTGCTATATAAGCCAGGCTTTGAGTTAGGGAATCCAAAGCAGAGTCCCGGCCTCGCCGTGGAGGCAGTACAGGCACCGGCTTGGGTAGGGCGAGAAGGGGAGGGAAGACTTCCCTGAGGAGTGGAGAAGGGGGTGCGAAGAGATTTCCCGGGGAGCAAGCAGCCTGCGTGGCAGTTGGGACAGGGG
>JAQZBX010017640.1:0-35395 GCA_029593785.1 Cabassous unicinctus | reverse complement strand
GTCTTTCACAAACACTTATTTAATATTTTTCAAGCAATTGGATAGGTTTTAATTATCTTGGTATTAAATACCTTCAAAATTATTATATAATGTTTTATGAGAATGTAGTATACAGCAATTGTGACTTCTTTTTTTTTTTCAGAAAAGAATTATTTCAAACAGAGTCCATATATTTTTTAAAAAGAGCTCTGCATTCTTAGAATCATGTTTATTCCCTATTTTAACGTGCTAAATCACTCATAGTGGGACGTGGCGGCAGTGGTGGCACACATTGGGAAGGTAATTAACAGCTCCGCATTACATATTGGGCGTGGCTGAAGGGGAAATCGTTGGGTTATATATATGCTACAGAATAAATTATTTTAAAATATCCATGAAACTGCACAACACAAACAGTGAACCCTGGGTTAAACCAAGGACTTTAATTAATAGTATAATCATAAAAATCACTTTCATCAATTGTAACAAATGTACCACACCTCTGCAAGGTGTTAATCACAGAGCGATACAGGGGGACCCTGTATTTTATACATGATTTTTCTGTAAATGCACAACTTCTCTAATAAAAAAATCCTTTTATTTATTTTGCTAGTCAAATATTTAATGTATTGATCATTGCATTCTTGGTCGAACATGTTTTGGGAACAGGATGCAAAGATTCTCTACATCTATTTATTTCAGGAAGCCAGAGAACCTATGATTGAATCCCAGTTTATCTTTAATTTGCTGAATCACTTGGCCAAGCCACTTCACATATCTGAAGCCAGGGGAGTTAAATAGATAGCCTCAAACTGCCCTTTGCCAACGCCACCAAGGACAGCGTGAGGCTCACATTTACCACAAGGGAGCCCCCCTTTCCTTTCTGCTAGAAACTAACCCTTTTAACCAGACTTCCACAGTAAAGGAAGGGAAGGAATGCTCAAATAGTCCCCACACTGTCCTTGGAAGGAAAAGGAAGCCTTTATTCTAACACACACACGCGCGACATATATGATGCCAGAATGCAAACTTTCAATAATCAATCGTATGTACCAACGAGAAAATTTATATTCTGAGCAGCTAGCAAACATTGGATAAAGAGACTGTTTCCTCTACTTAAGGGCAAAAACCAGGCGGCCACGAGCAGAGGCCCCGAAGCACCTGCACCTGCCCAGCCATGCTGCGATCAAAAGCATCAGACAGAGCAATCAAGTGCCAGCTCGGAGGGAACAAGCTCCCAGGCTTCGGCTTCCACACCTCGGCTGCTCTAGGGTAGAGCAGTCAGATTTCACACAAGTCACTTCCACAGAAGACTGGACTCACGGGACACCTGAACATAAGGCATTTCTCCATGGACTGGAATGTTAAGTGATATGAACTGGTTTCAGCTTTTAACACACATTTCCTACGAAAACATCTGAGAACACATTAAATGCACATATCAATAAGCAAGAAAAATGGGAGCCTTTTCCGGACCTGCAGGATGTGACATTGTTAAATACCAGAGAACCTCTAAGATCCTTTCAAGGCTGAGCCAAGGCAATAAAAAGGAATAGCCTGTGGCATGCCGGGGCTTACATCCTGGATTGGACCCCACATACCAGACCATCCAAACGAGGAATTCCAATCAAAATTCTTGATTTCTGGGCTCTCCACAATCCCTGGCATGTCAGAACCATTCACCCTAAGATCAACGCTTTGGCTCACCCAAGATCTGACTAAAATTAAAAGCTGGAATTTCAACCACCAAGCTGAGAAGTCTGTTTTGCCGCTTCTCTTCAAGTCAGCCCTCCAATACTATTCCAGCTTTTTACTCACAGCACAGAGGGACTGATCTCCTGATCAAGGGAGGGTCTGAGGTGAACGGTGACTCCTCTGGGTCCATTGTCAGCTGAGGAGAAATGGTATTTGGGGAAAAAAAGGAAACTAGAGAGGAGATGGCAGAGGCAGGAGGGGAGAGCAGCAGAAAACAGATTTCCCTGGAACTCCTCCTTGGGAAATGAAGACAACAGAAATAAAGACCGATTCAGTCAAGCTCTTACTCCTTCAGCCCCTCTTTCTGGAATGCAGTTTTCTCTCCTCTCTGAATAATAAAATATTAATTGAAAAACCAGACTACATTCCTACTCTATAAGACTCTCCCAAACTCAGCCACCCCACAAAACTACTCCATTCTCTGAACTCAGAAGCGTTCTCACTCCACTCACCCAGCACTGATGCCCACGCTGCCTCGCATCACCCCACATTGTTCTGAGAGTTCACGTAATTTCCCTGTTATTTGACTTTTCACACATTCATACCTTGATTCCTATTTAATTTTAACCTTCCTGGGGGCAAAGTCCACACTTATTTTAACTTTCTCTCTATGGCAGTGAACTGAATACAGTAAGTGTTCAATCACGCTAGTTGGTCACATGGTTAAGGAAGACAAGCGGGGAAGGAAGGAGATGGGGAAAGGTATGCAGGACAAAAGCATCCCCGCGTGTCATGAAGATGGAGCCGGGTGAAGGACAGGGAGTCAGAATTCCATGCTAGTCAGGAACGAACAGCACCCCACAGGCACCTGAAAATGTCTGCTGAAGAGAAGGAAGGAAATAAGTAAAGAAAGAAATGGACGGAAAGAATGGGAAAAAAGACTGAAGAAGAGGATAAAGGGGAAGAAATGAAGGAGGGAAGGAAAATGGAAGAATGGAGGGAGGAGGGAAGAATGGGAGAAAGGAAGGATGGAGAGAAAAACGTATGAAATGATAGAAGCCTGGGAAGGAGGAGGAGGATGAATGGGGAGCAAGGGCAGCTGGGCTAGCAGACAGTCCTTACCCTTGTGCTTCTGGGTCTTCCATTCTCACACTTGCTCCCGTCTGTTTCCAGGACCTAGTTCCAAGCTTGCTGATGCCCCTGAATGAGCTGTGAGTGGGTCGCTTCCAATAAAGACGCGGTGCGCCACTGGGCAGCACCCACCAACCCTGGGAGTCAGCCGCAGGAAGGCTGGAGCACCACTGGCTCTCCACCAGGAGTGGCGTGGGAGGCCTGCTCCCCGTATTTGTGCCAAGGTGCCACATGACACACTCAGTCCACCGGCTTCCCAGGCAGCCCATCAGGGATTCGGGGCTCAGAAGCTCCATGGGGCTGGGGGGTGGCAGGGGACTGGCTGGCGCTCAGCCATGCCGCCCTGACTGCCAACACCCCCTCCTCCACCACCTCTGGGGACCCAGACGCTCAACTCAGAGAGTACCCAAGACCACAAGGAGGCTGTTCACCCAAATTCTGCAAAGGCACAGCTCTTTCTGAAAACCCTACAAAAGAGCCCAGGCAGCTCCAGAGCCTCCCCAAAACCTCAGTCCTGCCGTGCCTTTTCCCTCTCATAGAAATGCCTGAGTGCTGTGAATGTCAATGCTCGTGTTTTTAAAGGGGACTTTGCCATGGAGATCACATCCAGTGGAAAGACAATGAAGGGGCTCTTGCTGAAGAAGAGGAGGGGCCTCTGCCTCCAGGAGGTCCACAGCCCCTGAAACTGAGCGCAGGCTTTAGTGTACAGCAGGAGAGAGAGTCCACAGCATTCAGCCGATTCTCCGAGGGAATCGTAGCCCAAGCAAGATTAGAAGCCCATCCCCCATGCCCCAGGAGAAACAAAGCAATTGGTCAGGAGTTTATTAATCAGAAAAAGGGTGCCAAAGACAACTGAATTTCCTGAAAATCCATTTTCTAAAATCAACCTAGTTTGTTGACAATCTAATTTTAAAATAGGGGCTTTCTTCCCCTTTACCTCATCTCAGAGGTGAAACTATGTGTCTGTCTGTCTGTCTGTCTGTCTGTGTTCACCAGTCCTGCAGGTTTGTCTGCTGATGATGGCAGAAGACCATTTGAACTTGTGACTCTTCATTAAGCACATTCTCACCACTGTCACAGTTCTCCAAATTAAAGTAAATCAATTCCAAATGAACACACCTTGGATATGCTCTCACTTCTGTCCACCCAAACTCTCTTGATAGAAATGAAATGAGTGGTTTTAAGGAGGTTGTGGTTTTAATATACCACATCATTGTCCCAAAACGTAAAATATCATGGTAAGAATAACCAGGGATTCATATAAAATATTTAAGTAAGCCCCAATCCAGCAGTGCTGGGACACGAAGAGTGACTCGACTGCTACAGAATAAAGCGAAGCCTAGAAAATGCAGGGCAACGCACTTGAGCAAGCACCGAAACACAAAATAACAGGAAAATCTGCTTTATCGCTTTATTTTTAAAAAGCCGTTTGCAGACTCTGCAGCTGTTAATCACTGCTCACATATGGCATGGCTGCCACCTTTATGAATTGTGTTTTATCTTGAAAAGATTTTCCTTTTCACGTTCCTACGGAGTTGTGAAACAAGGAAATAGGAAAGGCTTGGAGGTCCTCAGTATCAGGACCAACATTCACAAACCAAGCAAGAAGGAGTATGCTAAAGCTTCAAACTGTGTGTCCAACTTTGTGAAACTGAGTCTTAGTATCTCCATTTCCATGCTGCAGAAATGGTCCCTTCTCTTACTGAAAAGGAACTTTTGCCTTGAGTGCACATGAGATCATTCAGTAATGAGCAGCTATTGCTTTAAATCAGGAATTTAAATAAATTTGATTCAAAGTAATAGCTACACTATTGCCTCCATCTGTGTGTGACAATATACATCTGAAAAATGAACTTGATAAAGGAAGACATCCGTTATTGGGACATGTATAAATATGCATATAAAGGAACAAGGAAAAGTTTACTTCCATTTACCTCTAAAAACAGAATGATAAAGGCAACCAGCATGAAACTCATAATTCAGGAAAATCTGCCATCATGCTCTCAGCTGACACAATGATGCCTCTTTACTGAACTGTAACATCAACTAGACTTAAGCAGATCAAAAAGCACACTATCCCCTTATTGTTTATCCATGTTCATGTGTGAATGATAGACTTCAATAAAAAATATATTTTAAAAGAGCAATCTTCTGCCTCCAGTGCCACCATCAATGGCTTTTAGAAGTTCTGCTAAGAATCAGGAGCTTTCGGAAACAAAATGCCTAGAAAGGAGGAGGACCAGGCACAGTCATTGCTACCACACGCCTTCCGCCGTGGAGCTTAGCAGTAAGAGTCAGGACTCGGCACAAACGGCATCAGTGGGTATCAACCCCGTCCTCTTCCCCAGTGGAACAAAACGGTCTGGCTCCTACACGTGGGAGCGAAGAGCTTGTTGGCAGCCTCTGCCCGGCTCAGCCCCGGGTCCCTCCTGCGCTCTGACCACCCCACGGTGGCGAGCAGGGCACTTCCCGAGGCCGGGAGGCACGCAGGGCCGCGCCTGAGGCTGGGGCGCTGGGAGGAAAGCCCTGGCACGGCCGGGGGCCCGCCTGCGGAGCTGGGGCCGAGGCTCTGCGCACATCTCAGCAGAGGCAGCGTGCCGCCCTCCCAAACGGCTGCATTAATAAATGACACCCATGGTCAGATCTGTGGAGCTGAGCAGATGGAAGCCCTGGCAGTCTCCTCGGAAAAGGGGCAGTGGGACTCCATTCCCAAGGGCACGCAGTGCACACTCTGCCCGGGCATCTGCTACCCACACGGCCCCACGGGGCACTCTTTTTCTCTCCTGATGGCACGCCACAGAGTTCTCCCCTCTCCGTGGGGACAGCAGAGCCGGGCAACGGCCGTCAGCTGCCAACGCCATGCCCCCTCCGCCTCTCAGCAGAGTTGTTTTGGAAACTAGTGCAAGTGTGTTTTCCACCTCCGACCGTGGTACAAGAGCGCACCTGAGGCACCTGTGGTCGCGGTTACAAGTCGCTGCACATCTGGACCGTGTCCGTTTACTCGCAGACACCCGATCAAGAGCTGCCGAACACACGCGACAAACACATACCTCCACTCGCCTCTCCATAAAAACTCCAAACGAGCATAGAACCTAACGTCGATGCGCTTAACTCTTAACCCAGGTGAGACTCTTGATAACACCGTGGCAGCGGACAGTATGCCTTACCTGCCTGATCACTGCAGCTGGCGGCTTTGCCCAGGGCTCAGAGGCCAGCGAGCGGGCTCTCTGTTTGCCTCCCCTCCCCTCTCTCGTAGTACACAGAACGGCAGTACAGAGGATCAGGTGGCCTGAATTTGACACTCATTCACCCCACCAGCGCCTCCTGCGTGCAGGCTCCTCTCAACGCACAGCGCCAGAGCCCCATCCTTCAGACGCTTGCTCGGAAGCCGTCATTTCAGAATCACGCCCCTGTGATCTTTTTGAAGAGATGTGTCTCTTGTCTGGAGATGGCCAGGCAGAAACAGGCCCCTAGTGCAGCGAGTGGCAAAACGTCTCAATAGGGAGCAAGACAGTGGCCTTGCTGGCCCTACAGTCTAACTGCAACCACCCAGCTCTGCCACTGCCACGTGGAAGCCACGGCGGGCAGCGGCAGACGTACAGCTGCAGCTGCAGGAAAAGGCCGTCTGCTGATTTGGTCCGTGTGCTGCGGCGTGCCGACCGCACACTAGCTGGTCTCGTTTGACAACAACCTTTTTAGACTGCAGGTCCCAAGTTGGCCTTAATCAGGACTTATTTCATCTCAAACCTCCCTTAGACTCATAGGATTAAAGGAATATAAAAAGAAAATGGCGGAACAAGGGGCTTAGAGAGTGAAAATTGCATCCAGCTATTGGAATTACTTGTAAAACGGAGTTTCACAGACAGAACTGCTCCTGCTCAACCAGGCAAAAAGGAATGGAAACCTCCACCAAAGCAAGCGAGCGCCACGCCTCCATAATTGAGAATTATCTCTTCTCCCCTGTTTAAGGAAGATGATGGCCCCGTGATCTGGGCAAATTCCTGCCATTCCATCCTCACAGAAAGTAACTCTCATCCGTTCCTGTTGCAGTCAACAAGGCTCCTGCTGGGCTGGCTGGCTTGGTTTGCAAGTCAAACACTGGGCGGACACCAAGGCTCAGGCCCCTGGGCAGCTGCAGGGTGGCAGGCTGCTGCCATCCGTTTGTCCCTGCCTTAGAGAAAGGCTCTCAGAGGCTGCCTGAGGTCTCCGCAGCACTAACGGCGTTCTTTGCCCGCGAGTGAGAGTTCACTATGCTCACGTGAATCACAGCAGAATCTGAGAATTCTGGGCAAGAAGCTCACGGCTTAAAAGCAGCACAAGAGCCTGGGCTAACGGAGCTCCCCAAGGGGTGGCCCTTCAAGAGGGGGCACAAGCTGCTGTGCCTCGGCTCCCCTGCAAGTGCCTCTCTCCGGAAGTGTATTTCCCCTAAAAGTTGCTATGATAGCCCGCAAACTGTGCTGTGTGAAGGAATCCATGCTGCCTGATGGCAGCCAGACAGAGACGCGTCTGCTGGAGATGACAGACAACCATCTGGCAGCACGTGCCCTTGTTTGTTTTGGCCACGGGTTGTGCCTATATGACACCAAACATCTGGATGAAAATGTGCAACGTTGCCCAGTGAACCAGTGATTCAGATGTTTGGCGTCCAAAAGACCAATTCCCTCTTTCCCAACTTTCCACCCAAGGATCAGCTATGTCTAAATAACCCCACTGACCTTGCTGCAGCATCCCCCGTAGCTCATTTGTGTCTATGTTTCACAAGAAAAGGGGTTTGGCTTCATCGATCAAACACTGAAACCCACGTTAAGTTATGTCAGCTCTGATTCTGTGGATTTTACTCAGTAGCACTTCATGATGCCATACAGCATTGGAGGCAGCCAGTGCATCAAGTGTCTGAAAAACCACGGCCATTACGCACCAAAGGAAAATTCCTACTAGAACTTCGCGTTCCCATCAGAAAATGAATTAGAATGCTGTGAAAGGGCAGTATTTCAGAGGTGGTTAACCCTCTCACCATAAGGAAGCAACAAAAGTGATCTCTCAGCTTTCTCGGGCGTCCCTCACGGCAGCTGTACCCTGAGGAACCCTGAAGGCAAAGCGTGCCACAAACTTCTACGAGCTAATTCTTCTAAAATGTCCTCAGCTGGGTCTGGGGTCCTCAGAAGAATAGTAAATCCACCACATCTTAATTTGGTCCACAGCTGAAACTTTAACTGCTGCATTTCACTTTTATTAACTAAAATTAATTCTTAAAAGTTGGTTCCAAAGCAGGTCAGCCTTTTCTTTAAGAAATCACCATCACTAGAAAATACAGGAAAAGCATGAGAGAGGCACTCATGTTAAAAAAAAAAAAATCAGGAGAAAACGAGAAGTTTCTTGTCCTTGATGGCTGCAAAAGTCATGAGAAATGAATTACGGTTCCGCATCCAGGAAAGACGGAACTATCTGCAGCATGGTTTAGTGCAGAAGTTCTCAAATGAACTACTTTGCTTTCATTTCTAAAATAGTGAATATTGATAGATTTAACCCACATAAACAAAAACTCTTTGGGGTGTTCAGTAAGTGTTAGGAATATAAAGGAGCCTGGAGAACAAAAAGTTTGAGAACTTCTGGTTTGGTGGAAAGACCGTACATTTCAGAGTAAAATAATTTTGAAGTATTTTGTCTCCTCTCTCTCCCACTAGCTGTGTAACCCTCACTGAGTTCCCCAGCCTCTCTGGTCTTACATTTTCTATGGATCACACTCATCATCCTTGTAATTATTTGCTCACGCATGTCTTCCCCCTCTGAAATATAATATCCAGAAGGCCAGGATTATGATCGATCTTATTCCCAGAACCTAGCACATGGGAGGATCTCAATAAATAATCATAAATTGATTGACAGGGTTGTTGTGAAGAGTAAATAGGATTATGTGTGTAGAGTGCCAATAAGACACCTGGCACAGAACAGGCCCTGTCCAACCCCTTTCCCCTCCACGAATGCCGTTCGCAGTGGTACCACACAGGAAGGGAAATGCACAGTGTGTCTATATAAAATGAATATTTAAAGCCGTCATCCTCAAAGTGTGGTTCCCAGACCAAGAGAATCAGCATCACCTGGGTAACTGTTAAAAATACAAATTGTCAACTCGTACCCCAGACCCACTGAATCAGAAACTCCGGGGCTGAAGCCCGTGAATCTGTGTTTTAATGAGTTCTCCAGGCGATTCTGACACACTCAAGTGTGAGAATCACGGGTTTAAAACATGCAGGGGATCTGTGACTCCCTGGGGGGCAGAATTTCATGCTAGTAACATTTTGGACTTTTGTAGCAGAGAGTGTATCAAATATGTTATCTATTGCTGGCTGCCTGGCATCCTTTTTGGACAAAGCTCAGAGATACATAAAGTCAAGTACAGTAAATGTCTGTGGCTGAGCCTTGCAGAGTGACTGATGTTGTATCCTAGCTGAGAATCTGGAGGCCACTGCTAAACATACTTTGCATTTGAAATAAAGCTGGACCAGCAGGAATGGAGGAAGTTTCATCTTGGAGAAACCCCAGCATAACCCCTGAGTCGTCTTCATGGCTGGGCATAAATTTTGTGGGTGAAATGGAGAGAGAGAGAGAGGAAGAGAAGGAGCAGGCAGGCAATGGTTGTGTCGGCAGCTGTTGAAAGCACACGTTTATTGCAGATTTCTGTCAACATAAGCTCATTCCTTCTGGTTTGTACAACTTCCCTGCAACATGGCAAGCCACAACATTAAGATCATTACCTGCAAGCTTCCAGCCTTGAGGGATGCTACCAGCCAATGACAGTTACCGTTTATAGGGCGTTTTCCACGCGCCAGCAGCGTGTTGGGCACGTGGAGTGCTTTTGATGTGTGCTGTATCTTTCAAGCCACACGGCTCTCCTGAGGGACTGGCACTGTCACGTCCCATTTTACATCTGTGGAAACTGAGCTTCAAGAGGTTAAAGCTCACCCCTGATAACTCAGCATAAAGGGCAGGGGTGGGATTCAAATCCACATTCTATTTACCTACATACGACACAGCTTACGGTCTTGCAAACGTAAGGAGCACATTTTAGGTGAGGCTGCTTGAAAGTCCGTGCATAAAGTAATAATCATACACAGTTAAAATGACACTCAAAAATCCCTTCAACTATTCATAATGTACAATACATATCATAAACAAACGACTCTGCTCCGTGGTGTATCTGTATATTTCATACAATGCAGAGCACAGCATGAACAAAGCACACGAGTATTTCCAGGAAATGAGGGTGTGGACTTGATTCTGAGTAAGTCGAATGCACACTGCAGTCGCTCGCACGCTTGGCCTGGAAGCGGCACCTGCGCCCAGGGAACAGGTAAGTGGACCCGGGAACAGGGAGTGTGCTATGTGCCAAAGGGCCTACGCACTCCGGTGTCGTGTGAGACATGCAGGACTCCGCTGCCCGCAGGAGAGCTCACGCCACACCGAGAAGTGGGAGCATCCGCGTGTGCCTAAGGCACGAGGCACACGGTGTCGGTGTAGAGCAGAGTCAGGCCAGGAGAGGGCATGAAAGAAGGAATTAACTTCAGCCTCACGGATCTGAGACTTCCCTGGAAAAGTGGGCCTGGAGGGATGGGTAGGAAATGAAGATCATATGAAAGGAAATAGAGAAAATCACCCTGGTATTGGAACTGGGGTGGGGGCACGTAGACCTTGGGGTCCCACTCCTCCCCAGTGCTAGTGTTTTGACATTGGCCAAATTATTTCTAAAGCTGGGCTAATAACACCAAACCCACAGAATTGAAATGGTTAAATGTATTTGTAGTGATGATCTATGTACACATACTTTAGAGTTGAAATTTTTTACTTATCTGCAAGATAAATGTGTACTTACTAAAAAGTCCTGTATCAGCCTTTAAACATTCTGGGGGAAAAGGGACGGCTGGGCCCTCTGCTACACTACGCAATTTTATTCCCGTTTTTTAAAATGAGGAAGTAGTTTGCCCAAAACCAAAGAGCTGTTCAGCTGCAGAGCCACGGTTCAAACCAAGTCTGTTTACCTCCAAAGTCTATGAAAACTCAGCAAATGTTTGGCTTTTTCACTGTATTGCAACCCAATGCTTTCTTGACACACTCCTGTGAAGAGTGAGGAGGGAAGAAACAGGGGCTCCTTGCGCCCCCCGCAGGCTTTGACCGGCTGCTCCTTGCCTGCATGGTTTGGGGTTCAGTGAACAGGGCAAGCCCCTGCCCTCGTGGAGCACAAAACGGGGCGGGGAGAGTGGCCTGCAGTGGGCAGGAGACAGCCGGGCAAGGAGAGCCATCCCAGCCCACCGGGCCTCTCTTCCTGGGGAAAACGGGGTGCGCCTAGCCTCAGGGGACCCAGCAGCTGCCACACGCTCAGACTCGTCTCTTTAAAATTAAATCAGGCCTTCACTGGGGTGAGTTTACTGGCTGCCCCCAAATCAACTCTTTCCACTGTGTTCTCATCAGAGCTTCCCTCCACACAGTTCACAGCCAAGTCACAGGGTTTCAGAGGCCCCGCCAAGGCAGCCAGACCGGCTTCTCAGCAGCCTGCAGCCTAGCTGCTCACACAAAATTTTATTGATTTGGGGTTGAAAATACATCTTTCAATATTTTAAAACAAGAATCCTTATTTAGGTTGTTCTGAACCCACCATTTAGTAGTAAAGTCTTTTTTATAAAGTTGTATCTCTGTTTCCTTTAAAAATCATTTCTAGGTTTAAATGGATTAAGCCCAATTGAGCCCACTGTTTAAGCATATACCTTAATACATGTAGGGCAGGCGGTACAGTTGAGTGGATTCAGGAACCTGTGAAACCACTGTAAAAACACACACAAGCCACAAAGGCAGTGGCCACCCGAGGTTCTGAGGGGAGGAGAGGGAAGCACAGGTGTAGCGTGGGGCATCTGGGGGACGGTGGATTTGTCCTGCACGACACTGCAATGACAGATTCAGGCCATTATACATGTTGTCAAAATGCATAAAATTGTGCTGGGCAAAGTGTAAACTACAATGCAATCTGTAGACCATGGTCAGCAGCAACGCCTCGGTGTCAATCAATTGTAACAAGCGTACCACAGTAAGGAAGGGTGTTGTCAGTGGGGGAGAGCGTGGGAGGGGAGGGGAGGGCATATGGGAATCCCCTATATTCTTGCTGTGACATATATGAATCTAAAGCTTCTTTAAAAATAAAAATAAAAAGTATTTTCAAGAAACATGAATAAACCAAAGGACCCAGTCTTCTCCCTTAAATTCGCCCTCCTTGGGCTAAGAGCGCGCTGGGCGCAGGCCGGCAAGCAGGAGACCAGAGGGGCCGTTTCCAGGTTCTCCGAGGCACAGCCCAGGGCTGCCTGGTCGCACCCCTCTCCCTCTGCTCATCTCGCCCCTCACACTTACACCACCACGTGCCAGTCTGCGGCGTCAGAAGAGAACTTTGCTTATCCTCGGGCCTGCACAGCTTGGGTTTTAAAGGCTGTGATCAGTTATGATCAACTGATGGATAAATGAGACCCCGCCGCTGAGGGGCGGGCTGTCGACAGGGAAAGGGGCTCCGATGGAAGGGAAGGCGCACGACCCCCGTTTCAAAGGCAAAACCTCTGCAGAGCGAGGGGCCAGAGGAGCCAGGACCGCCCTGGGCTCACGCGGCCGCCCCCAGCCCCCAGCCCCCAGCCCCCAGCCCGGGCCGCAGGTGGGCTCCGCCGGTGCTCCGGCGCCCTCTAGCGACCGCGCTCAGCCCGCTTCCTCCTCTTCCCAGAAGTTTGGAATCTCTTGGATGGGGAAAAAGGTCTTCCAGTCAATACACCTTAAACCTGAGGCACTTTCTAGGGTTAACCCAAAATACTGTATTTTATCCTCTGACGTTTTCAAGGAAGAATCATCGTAGTTTTCTGAGAAGTAAGAACTACAAAGCCACAGAGATGTTCTGAGCCACAGAAGTAAAGCCACCATTTGGGTTTTTTAATGGAGCTTTAATTTAAAACAGGACAAAGGATCCCCCTGTGGTCCCTGGAACTGTGACCACTCATCTCTTTGTTTACTTTATTAGCTCAATTGTGACATTTAAAAGAGAAAGCCAAGACTGTGCACAAGCGATTCTTCGCAAAGATGCACATTAGCAGGGATAGCTGCAGACAACGATTGTGTACAAATTTAATCACGTCCATTGGGTAAATAGTGCACTGGCTCCAAGAGAAAGCCATGTAGTAAGTCCCAAGCCTGCTCCTCCACACACTCAGTGGAGGCGCCCCCCTCCCGTCACCCCCAACCCATGCTTATAAAGACTGCCAGTTCCGTGGCGCCACGGCAGGACTCCTCTCCCGGGAGCTTGAGTCTCTACGACGGGAGTGATCGAGGGCACTGTTTACGGAGTGTGCGGATCTGGAGCCACCACCTCTGAGCCTCAGTTTCCACATCTGTGCAGTTAAAGCGCTGGGGCCAGCAGATCACCTCCATGCTTACTTCCTGTGCTCGGGGTCAGAGTCACAGTTTAGGGGTGAGGCCCTGCAGTCAGCACACAAGGGCCCCCCTGCTTCCTGCCATGAACTAAAAGCAGAGGGCTGGAGTAAATGCTCCAAAGGCCTCCTTATCACTTTCAGGCCTTCAGTGTTTACCGAGCCAACAGCTGGTGGTTCTTAAGAGGCTTTCTGAATGATATAGCAGCCAAATAGAGGACTTCCCAGGATTTGATAGTTTAGGGAAAAGAGATACAGTCTATCATATATCTTTGGTAGTTTGTAGAGCAAACAAAAAACTCCCACATAAATGAGATTTCTGGTACAGAAAAGACAAAGTATATGTAGTACTACTATGTGTTTATTATGTAATCACAAGTTTTAGTAGATATTCACTGGTCGAAATTAATGCTAATTGAGGTCTTACTATAGATTGTCTATTTCAAATAGCATAGAAAAGACACACATCTTTCCTAACCCATTTATTGAGCTTAAATTTAGACATACCACAAACATCCTCATAAGCACCTTACCCAAAGAATGGATTAGTAACCTCAGCCCAATTTATTTTCATAACATGGTTCCTTCAAAGGGAAAAAAAACATTTTAGTATTTTTAGAAGATCCTAAAAAGAGTTAAAATCCTGTAATCTGTTCTTTACCATCTACATTCAATCAGGAGAAAAACAGTCAAATGCAAGTCTATTATTACATGCTGGAAGGTCAGTTCTGATGCACTATAGGATGGCTTTGAAATATGTAACATTTTATTTTGAATGCATTTAAAATTTTTCCCTTGATATTTTGTAACTTCAGTGTACTGGCTACCGTTGCCAAGGAAATATGACTTTGGGTTACTGCATAGATCCAAAGGGATTTTTGTTTGTTTGTTTTAAAATATTAACAGGACAAAGATGGAAAGATCAAATATAGAGAACAATTTAGCACTTTTCCTCTTCAAATGCACAAAATACAGATCTTCTTGCCACATCTCCAATTAAAAAAAAAAAAAAAAAAAAAGACTCATAAAGGACTTTCCCAACTTGTGGAGAGACTTTTCCCAATCAGTCCGTTTGCTATCACCAGAGTACTCTTCTCATGACTTGTTCTGGATGTAGAACACTCTGATGGAGCACTGATTGCACACAACATCAGCTGTTCACCTTCAGCAGTTCACCTCCAAAAGGAAAATCCCTCGTTTATGTGAATAAAGTGGTCCTAATGGTACAGGGAGAGGTAGTTCAGGGAGATTGCAATGTGAAGATGGAGGCAGGCATGTTAAAAACCTTGTCACACGTTCAACTGGGCTCCAAAGTATTCAAATGCCGATGAGAGTAAGGAATTCACTACTACCCTGTTTCTGTTATTTTCTAGGTGGTTATTCCTTATGATCAGTATAATCTTATGGTTTCTTATTCACAATGGTGGATTCAAATCATCTGATGACTGGAAGAAAAAGACCTTTCCTCTCTTCTTTGCATACTATATAAAAACTCTGGAAACAAGTAACACCTTTTCTTCCTACTCAGCTAACTCAAATGAGGCGTTTTTTTAATCAGAAATCTTTATGCTGATCAAGAAACATTTAGAAAAGACAGGCTTTAATTAAAACCTCGAAAGACAAGGTCTTTTTAAGACAGTCCAATGATTCAAGCAAACTGTCAAGTTGCCACAGAGATCTTGAGATAAACAGGAAGTCTTTCAATGTCTTTATAACTTAGAAGCAACTCACAAACCTATTTTTAAAGAAATATTTAGAAGATCTAGTAAAGTGGTTGTTTCATGCTGGGAAACTCACTGGGCCCCATCTTTGCCTGCTCCCAGTAAAGTAAACTGGGAGTGTGTCTGGGAGAGTAAAAATGATGCTTACCACTCACGGAAAGCTGTGGGTTTGATGGCTGTGGACGTTTTCACATGGTAAGACATAAGCAAATCTTTGGTCACATTATAATCCTGCTCTTCTCACTCAACCATTCAAAACTGCCCAGGACTCAACATTCTCGCCTGCTATGGACTGGTACCATCTTTTATGTAATGCTCAGGGGGAATCACTTAGTTCTGAAGTGGTCTGGGTTTGAGCCTGTGAAACCATCAGAATCTTGAGATAAATGAGATTTGGGCCTTTATTAGTATGCACCATTAACACAGATGTTTTATCTGTATTTCCCAACTCTCTCTATTTTTATCCACCTCTCTAGCTGTGAGACCCTTCGACCTACTCTGAGCATACAGCTCTGATCTGCTAGATTGACTGCCAGTGTCTCTTTAAAAATGGGCAAGCAAACAAAATGAGTTCAGCCTAGAAGCAGAGGCTTAGTAAAGGAAATGAAAACATCAAAAGTTAAGTTATCTAATCACAGTCACAGCCATCCTGAGCTCTGTCTTATCTGCTGAGTAATGAAAAGAAGTGGGACCTTCCTAAATTTGAAGGGCATCACATAAAATACGCTGTTGCTTGCCTCTGCTTTTGGGGGGAAATGCTCGCACTTTGACCAGTGTATGCTTTGATTCGAAAGCACCTGTCCTCTAGGAAAGTTTGTCTTAGTTTATTTTGACACAAAGTAAAACATAAGACTGAAGCATTTGAAAATGGGTTTTTTTAAGAGGAAGCAGAGGGAAGGAGTGGGGAGCAAAGGATACTTCACTTGAACCTAAGGTTTCGTGCTCGATTTAAGGAGAAAACTTTCAAGCACCCTGGACAGCTCAAAGAGGAAGCCCAACCAGAGCAGTTCTCTAAAAATGCCTGGTAAAACAGCAAGAGGGTGAAGAACCGTTTTTGCATCGTTTTGAACACGGGGTGTGAAGGCACCGAGGTATCTCCTCACAAAAGGCACCGAAATCCAGGGGCGCCAGTGGATCACGTGGCGCGGCGCAGGGGCTTCTCAGACACGTCTTTCCCTTGCGAAGCTTCCCGGGGCGCTGCCCCCTCCCACTCCGCCTCCCTCTGCTCTGTTCACCTTTCTTCCCTCCGTCTCCCTCGGAAGCTGCTTCCTGAGCTCGTGCCCAGGATCGCCCCGCAGCCGAGGCCGCCGAGAGCCCCGGGGAGCGAGGCCTGTGGCAGCCGAGGCCACAGGGGCGGCTGGCCCTGGGGGGGCAACGTGGAACCGCGAGGGAGGGGAAGGGGCGTCTCTTCCAAAGGGAGGAGGGGGCCTCGTCCTCAGGGTCCAGCCTGCTCCCAGCCGACGGTAACCGACACCTCGCACCTGTCTCTCCTGATTACGCTCTGAAAATCCCCCGCGGCTCTGGCTTCAGGGGTCCCTTCAGCGCCGCCCCCGCCCCCCAGGCTACTTCATTTAACACAGGGGGAGCTGGGGAGCCAGGCGAATGGGGGGACCGCAGGTCACGGGGTCAGTCTCAGGTCTGGAAGCCCCGGACGCAGTTAAACATCATTGGGACCTCATTGTAAGAGGGGGCGGGGCGGGGGTCGAGAGGCGGAACCCTACCCTGCTCGGTCAAGCAGCTCCAATCCCCAGCGTTTTCACAGTCAGAGGCGAAGCTGCAACTTCGCCAGAGCTCTGCGCCCCCCGCTCCCGGATTTCAGGGCTTTCCCGAGGGCTCCTTCCCCCACGCGGCCCGCCCCACCCCGCGAGCTGGGCAGATGCCGGAAGGCGAGACGCACGGGGTGAAAGTTCCTCCGGCTAAAGACGGTCCTCGTGGTCGCTTCTCAACACGACAGCTGCAACGGCAAACACGAAATGTAGGGAAAAACCGATGCGCCTCAAAAGTTGGCCCTGCCCAGCCGCCCAGACTTGCGGCCACAGCGCCCCAAGGACGCAGGAATGCAGAGCCGACGTGCGCTTACCTGGGTGTGCAGCCGGGAAAGTAGAGGGAATTCAGCCGGGACGAGCCTGCCGGACCCGGAACGCAGAATCCGGCTTTGGCGAGGAGGTGGCCGGGTCGTGGCTGCGCAGCCGAGTGTGGGGGTCAGAAGCCCCTCCCCCGCGTCCGGAGGCCAGTTCAGCAGCAGCGCACGGGAAGGATGCCGAGAGGGGAGTTTGCTCTCCCGGGAGAGCCTGGCTCCATCCTCGGCGATGGGGGCTGGGGAGGGGTGGCGGCGGGCAGCGGGCCAGGCGCAGCGGGAAAGGGGGCGCGGAGAGGAGCGAGGGAGCGAGAAGAGGCGGCAGCGAGGCAGAGAAGGGGGTGCGAGCGGTGGGCGGGCAGCTGTGCTTCTCGGAGAGAGATTTCCACCTTCTGACGAAACCCACGCGCGCAGCAGCCCGGCGAGACACCAGCTGGGAAACCTCGGCGCGAGCGCCCCCTGGGGGGCTCCGGGGGTCGCGCCGGCGGGGCGCTCTCCAGGGTGCTGCTCTGCTCCGCGCACAGCAGACCCTCTTCCAAGGGCTGGGGCCCGTGTCTGCTCCAGGGTACGGCGGAAGAGCCAGAGGAACGCGGAGTTACACGTTGGGATTTTTTTTTTTTTTCCCACACACGCAAGGAAACTTCTTGGGCGAATGCTCCACTGCCACCAAAGACGGTGACGGTGTAGCTCATTTCCGTATCCTCAGAGTCTAGAGCAGTGTCCCGCACGTGTCATTTGAGTAAGTAAATGCATGAATACAGGAATGGACTAGGAGGCTTTCCTCCATCCCATAGTGTCTTCCTGAATAACTCCAGCTCCCGAATAAGTATAATATAAAGAAATGTAACGGAAATAAATATAAGCATGCTGTCTTATGTGAAGGGTCACACTGCCACCTGTTACAAAGCACTTTAGAAAGAAAGGATGGTTTTCCTTTTCTAAAGGTAGTCAGTCAAATTTAGACAAGGGAGTGAAGGGACACCGTGTGCACCATTCCTGATTGTTTCTGCAGGAGCAGATAAGCTAAACAACTAAATTCTCTTAGCATATCACAAACTGTGCTTGAGAATCCATAAGGAAGTGCATAAAAGGCTCTCTCTGGCCCTGGAATGACATGGAGCTTGTTACAACCTCTGTGGGCAGGGATGCAAGGAGAACCCCACATGGGGAATCACTAGCCAACAAGGTGGAGACTGCCAGCCAAGAGGTTTATGCCAACCAGAGTTCCTGATTTAAAAGCCCAGAGAAGGAAAAAGAAGACCATGATAGGATGCGTGCAGGAACCCCACCAAATGGCTCCGGGGGGGGGGCGGGTGACTAGGGCGATCTTTACACAGCAGCCATCAGAAAGAAATACAAATCAGCATTTTTCCTTCCCCAGGTCATCTCTCAGGCCCTCTGGAAACAGGATGATGCTCAAAGCAGACCCTGGAAAGGGTCTTAGAATCCATTCTTGGCTTCACTCTGACTGGAGAGACGTGGGTCGTGTGGCTGCCTCCAGCCCGTGGCTGGGGTTTTGGGGTGGCCCAGGCCTCCACGGCATCTGAGAGCATGCCCCGTGCTCAGTAGCACTCGGGAGGGGTGGACCCAGGTTGACAGTGAGCCACGGGAATGGTCCCTGAGGAAATTAAGGGTTCTCCTACCAGGAGAGGAGGGATGCAGGACTGAATTTTCTGTGTCAGAAAAGACTCCTCCAAGGCTCCTGAGATGAGCCTTGAGGCCTGAGCTGGCTGACCCTGCATTATGCACTTCCTGGCATGTTGATTGTGCTCTAAAAGGGCAGCTCCATGAGGGCAGGCAATATGTCTCCTTTAATTCTTGTTCACGATCGTAATTCCAATGCCTGCCACAGTGCCTGGCACTTAACAGGTAGCCAATAAACATTTGCTAGATTAAAATTTTAAAACGCCATAGAGAGCATTTAACACAAACCCTTTATTTTATGGGTGAGAGGGGAGGAATTGCGATGTCTTGAACATGTACTATTTCCAGGCTGTTAGGTACTCTAATGACAACCCCATTTAATTTTCACAGCAACCTGCCCGTCTAATTCATCAGTGAAAAATACTGGGGTTTGGGTCTTCTGAATGACCAGACTAATGAACACAATTAGCTAATGAAGAACAGAATTAACAAGGACTATTAATTGAAGAAGGCTCTGAAGGGGCCATGTAAGAATAGCTGAACCCACGGACCTTACAGCAGATGTAATGAAATCAAAGCCCACGGAAAAGACTTTGGTCCCCCTATTAAAAGCATAGACACACAAAATAAACAACCCACAATGCCACAACTTGTGACAAATGTGGGTCCCTCTGCCCGCAGGCTTCAGATCCCTAGTTAGAAACACAGTCGACTGCAAGGCAGTGTGCAGAGCACACGTGCAGCTTCATGCCGGAAACTCGGTCTTCCCCTCTAGGCATGACACTGAAGGTAAATTCAAACAGGCTCTTAGCAGGGCACAAAAGGCAGAACCTGCTCCCACCTCTCCTATGAAACCAGCAGCTCCTCTCTTCAAGTGAAGACTCAGAGCCAGCTAATAAACTCACGGTCACAATCACTGCCCCACAGTTGCCCACCACCAGCCTCCCCTCAACACTGAGACGTCACAATCCCCTTGTCAGAGTCACTAACCTCCTTCCAACTCTCCTCCTCATGGTTTCTGCGCTGCCAGGCTCCACAGCCATGGTGGAAATTCTCTAAAGCCAAGCCACAGAGCCACGGTGCCCCAAGGCCTGCATGAGCCGCAGAGGCGGCTTCGGCTCTGGGGAGACGTGATCGCCGGGTCTCTGTCTGACAGCATAAGGGGAGGCGTCCGCTCGGTGTCCTATGCCAAAATGAAAGGCATCTCACCCATCAGTGCGGCAAGTGAAAGGCTGGAATGGAGCCAGCGAACAAAAGGGAAGAAATGTGGATTCTCACCAGTGATACCATTTTCTAAGGGTAGCAGATGATGAAGGGGAAAACAGGGAGAGTCAGTGCCCTGCACAGAAAACCTTGGATGCTTCCCTGAATGAGTCAGGGTGAGCATTTTGTTTTGAAACTGAATTTCTATTTTCTATTTTTTTTCTTTTCTGTTGTAGGGTGGTCACATACTCAACTCATCAAGAGAACTGCTGCAAAAAAACAGGATTTATTTCTGAGGCTGTGGATCAAATAAGAACCTTGAATCTCACCCCAGGCTTATTTAAAACTCAAGAAAATGTGTTCTTTTTTTCTATTTCATTGATTTTGAGAATTGACAGATGCTCCTTCGCTGCTTCTGTACATGCCTGAGATGGGTTGTGTTACTGGAAAGCAGAGAGCCGGCTCTAAGGAAGCCCTTCTGAGGGCTGAGAGTCGAGGAAGAAAGCAAGGTCCTGACTCCAGGCTGGTTCAGGCTGACGGACCCGCCTGCCACTCCTCTATTTGGGAGCCTGCTAGGAACCCTGGCAGCCCAAACCCGTGACGAAGGAGCTCTGCTATGAAAGACCTCCTTGCACTCCTGTCCACCAATAGGTGGCATCAAAATCCCTCTCACTTTTTCTTCACTGTGTTTTAAAAGCTGGAGGCAGAGAGCGTTATCTTGCTGAGACTTTGCACTTACCATGGGTTATGTTTTAAAAGCCATTAAATAAGCTCTCTATGACTTCAGAGCGGATTCTTCCATTTATCTGCTGTCGAGGCCTCTCTCTGTTGCTTCTATGAGCCTCAGTTTCCTCATTTGTGAAAAGATGCTTGAATTCCAGCTCTGAGGATCCACTTTCCTGCTCTACAATGTCCGCCCAAGCACGCCATTCATCCTGCTGACCTTAAACCCGTGAGGAACCCACTTCTTTGGGTTTAAGGAATGCTAGCGTGCAACTACCCCTCTGTTGCAAAGGCTATTTGCTCATCCTATATTCGTTTTTTGTATTTTTTATTCATTACTAAATGAAGCCAAATTTTGTTGGAGGTAGCAATGTTCTCAGCCCAAAACCTACACACCAGGCCTTCCTTGCAGATGGGGCAGTTGTGTGAGGAAAGTCTAGCCTTGCACTCTCCAGTAGCTGGCGGACACAAGTAGCTACTTGTGTGTAAATTTATTAAAATTAAAAATTCACTTTTCAGCCACACTAGCCACATTGCAAGTACTGAACAGTCACTACCATCTTGGAAAGCGCAGAGCCCATCCCCATCATCACAGAGAGCTACGTTGTACAGCGCTGGTCTAGCCATGGAGTTGTCAGTGGACACTATAGCAGCGTTTCCATGGAAGTCTTAGAAGAGAAGGGGATGCTGACTCAGTCGGCATGTACCTCTATCTCCATACGTCCTCCTTTCTACCTGAAGGCAAAGGCAGGTCCGCCATCTTGTGACCAGGAAGCAACAAGGCAGGCTAAGCAGGGAGGGCAATTTCATTATGAGAAAAGTAAAACCTCTGTTTGATTCAATCTACTATCTCCAGCTTTTTAATGGCCTAATATAACTCCAGATATGCCTTCAGAAAGTTGCCTGGGCAATTTTCTACTAATGGTCTTGGACAAACAAGTGTCTCTTCCATTTCCTTTATTTTGGCTACAGTTGAGATTAAGGCCTTGGCTGAAAGAAGCAATGTGCATACACACAAAAAGATTATTAGTCATCCATTTTAATATGCCAAATGGGCCAAAAACAGAAATGGGTATTGATGATGCCCTCCAAAAAATATCCCCTATTTTGTAGTTTGGCTGAAGAGCCTTCCTTTTCCTGGATAAGAGGTGGTCAGTATGGAGAGAAAGGGTAAATGATATTTGAGTCTGTAGTATGTGCTAGAAATTTGGTTGGATAGTTTAACAAACATCATATTTAACTCTCATTACAACCCAAGAAGATAAATATCTGTACCCCCGTTTTTGAAGATAACTGAGGCCAGTACCACACAGCTGGTTAGAGATTTGTGGAGCCCAGTGCAGGTCTGCTTGGCTCTTGCCACGACCTCACAACGAAACTCCACTGGTGAGAGAGTGTCATCAGATTTGGCACATACTTGGTATTTCAAGGCTTTATTCCATCCTCTATACCACTTTTTTTTTCACAGACTTGACTTTTCTACTACAGAAAAGATTGATGACATTTATTTTCATAAGCTCTGGAATGCCCTAAGTCATAAAACCCAAATTTCATCTGGCAACAGTGGAGAACCTCAGAGCTTTTCTTATTTCCAGAGATAGAGTGTTTGATGGGAGTTATTCCTTATTTTCACATAAATTGGACTCATGACATCCTTATTGGGGTTTGGAATATGAGCGGGGAACAACTTGGAGGATAATTTCCACATATCTTTATATTTGTTCATACTTTCCTATCTCCATATGCTGACATTGGAAAAATAGCATTAAGTTCAAACTGAAATAAAGTAATTTCTTTTTTTGAAACTCAAAAGAGAAAACAAGTTACTTAAAAGCTTTATGATTTTCATTCCTGAGAAAATGAGAAGGGAATATAAAGGGAGAGTAGAGAGCTGGAAAAAAAAAAAAAAAGAGAGAAGAAAGCAATCTCATTGCAGAACTTAAAATCTTATTCTGCAAAAAGCAGAATCGGTGCTGTAGAAAACACAGATCAGTGTCACAGGGCACAACATAATTGACGTTTATGGTGATGTGTATCATTATAGAGAAGTTCAGAATTAAGAAGGCAAGAAATATATTTTATAAGTACTTTCTCCAAAAATGGTTAAATTATTATTTTAAGGAACTTAAAGAAAATTAACTTAAATCTGGAAAATTTACAAATATAGAACAGTCCACACCCTGAACCCACCTATGTGGGGTTTATAGGTAACACAACATTCCTACCCTTTCCTGCAGCCATAGGCTCCCCCAGGAGCGCTGTGTCTCCTCTCGCTGGACATTGTAGATGACGTGTGTAACTTAACTCCTTCTCCGTGGCAGAGCTGATGAGTGCATGGAGCCCAGGGGCTGTGGAGAGGCGACGCGGAAGCTCCCAGCAGCAGGAATGCTCCTGGCTGCTGGAAGCTAAAAGTCTCTGGCTTCCTTCGCTTTCTTTTACCCACTGGCATGTATTTTCCTGACCTTTGTTTTTAAAAAGCACCCAATGGCATCCCAATA
The DNA here is from genome assembly GCA_029593785.1 of Cabassous unicinctus. Lineage (NCBI taxonomy): Eukaryota > Metazoa > Chordata > Mammalia > Cingulata > Chlamyphoridae > Cabassous > Cabassous unicinctus. The sequence continues at coordinate 12,276 of JAQZBX010017640.1, read as the reverse complement.
CTGGCTTTCCTGCCACTGTCAGCATAGGTAGCCTGGTGACTTAGACGCTTAAGGGTTGCGCTCTAACGTTCTCTACCACATCCATATCTCCCTTTTCTTGTAGGATTCCTGATTTCTTTTGTTTTCACCTTCCTCCATCACAAGATCACAGAATCTCTTGGGCCCGACCCTCTTACCCCTCTTGACCAAGCTGCCTCCACCTTGTTGCTCTCTTCATTTGTATCCAAGCTCAGCTAAAAAGAACTGCTGCAGACCAGGAGGTTAGAAAACACTCAGGATCTAACAGAGTGTTGGCCATGTCACCAGCTGCAAATTTGATTTCTTACAATATTTAAATTCAATTCAATGCATATTAGAAGTTGCTTCGATTTCTTTAATGGAAAATTTTAAGGATATTTTAAAAATAGTAAATACAAAAATTTTTAAAAACATGGAAAGTATTGTGCTTAGAGAGGCTAGTTACTCATATTTGACTCAAGCATTGACCTATTCTCTAGAAGTCTGTAATCTGGGGTGGATCTGATAGATGAATTGTAGGCATGAAACTAAGAAGACCCCTGCTCTGAGGATCTATTACTGCGCAGCAAACTACTGCAAATTAAATGGCTTAAAACAATTTAGCTCAAGAGTTTGCAGTTTGGTGAGGGCTGCAGGGAAGTTCCATCTCCATCCACACAGCATCAGCTGGGCTGGCTCTGCTGTGGGCAGGTCTGGGCAGTGGTGGCTGGAGGTTCAAGGTCCACGACGACTCACCCACGGGTGGCAAGTGGTGCCAACAGGGGCTCAGTCAGAGCCGAGGGCCAGGGCCTCGGTTGCTTGGTTCTGACAAATGCTCCATGGTAATGTAAGATGTTAATACTAGAGGGAACTGGGTGAGGAATATATGGGAACTCTCTGTACTATCTTTGGAATTTTTCTGCAAATCTAAAATTATTCCAAAATTAAAAGTTCATTTTTTAAAAAAAACATAACTTTTCCACTTGTTTCCTTAGGATAAACTCCTAAAATTGACTAGTTGGGCTAAAGGCTTTACATAATTTTCAGGATTTTGATAACATTTTATGAAATTACCAAGATGGCAAAATTTAATCCATCATTTTGCCTACTTTTTTAGAGAAAACCTTACTTTATCTGCTTGGCATCTTTAAGTCAAACGTCTGCTTGGAAAATTACAGGAATACATTCCCCAGTTAACTGCCAAAGAATCAGTTCCCAGCCCACCCTTCCCAGCCTGGTTGAGTATCTACGAGCAAAAGAATTAAGGAGAAGTGACTTGAAAAACTCCCAGGAAACGAGGACAGAGAGTCAGGAGATGCCGTTTTCAGTCACTTTTCTGACTGCAGCTCTGCGCTCGCCTCTCCAGCGGTGCTGCCTTCAGCGTGGCGCACTGGTGCTCTAAGGCGGACTGACGGGGAGGACGCGTTGTTCCCGGGGGAGGGGAGGCGAAGCCCTGCGTCCTGAGGGTATTCTGGGGGAGAAAGAGAGAAGAGCGAGAGAGACCACATTGCCTCCTTTCTCGAAAAGCAAGGCCTGTGAGGTCGCTCTTTGGAAAGTCTTCTGAAGACTCGCGCGTCGGGAGGGGCCCGTGTGCTGGTGAGGCGAGCCTTGGAGGGTGTCTGCTCTTTCCATGACCGCCTCCTACAGCTCTGTGCGTGCAAGAGCGGCTCCTGCGTGCTCTTGCTGCCGGCACTTCCCGTTCTCGTGGAGCCTCCGGGCGAAGCAGGGTGGCAGGGAGGTCCAAGCCCCTCCCCACCTCCAGCCCCTTGCTGTGCCGCCACAGCGCAGGGGAGTAGCGCAGGGGAGTAGCTCTCCACCGCCTCATCTTGCGGCCAACAAACGCCGCAGAAGCCATGAGCTGCCAGTCCCGGTCTAGGCTTGGCAGAAGCCTTGCGCCTGTCCCTCGGCTCCTGGGAACAAGCCCAGGCTATCTTGCAGGAGGATGAGCGAGAGATGGGCCAGAGATGAGCCCCGGCAGCCGAGGCCAGCAGGTGGGAGACCCCGCAAGAGCAGCCCCCACCCCCAACCCCCCAGCAGACCTGGACAACGCGGGAGCCGTGCCCCAGCACCTGGCCTGGGCACAACTGAAAGCTAATAAATGCCTCGGTCAAGCCGCTACGTTTGGGGAGTGGTTTGTTGTACAGCAATAACTAACTGAGACAAGCAGATCATCTTAGTTTCTTTTTTTAAGATATGAGAAAATCGAGGCATAGAGATTAAGTAATTCCCCCAGTGCCACACACCTAGTAAGTGGGAACAGTCAGGTGTCAACTCAGGACTATATAAATCCGAGTTCTCTCCTCTTTCCATTCTACCTCCTGCCCAAAGAAAGGAAACAAGGAAAACCACAGTCAAACACCACAGCTATTTAAAGGTGCTGAAACGAGAGTCCCTTTCCAGGCTGTCTTCTACGTGGTGGCTGATAAGACCTACCCAAGGGGCATAAGCTAGGGAGCCAAAGCTGTTGTCTAGCTGAGATTCATGGCTGAAGTCAAACACATTCCTCCTGAGGGGAATCTGTGACTGGCCAGTGCTGACCCCTGGCTTGCTTTCAACAGACTGACTTGTTTCTTCCTCGGAAGCAAGGTCAGTCTGGCAATAGCCACTCAGGACACCGTGACCCCTCCCTGGGGCTCCGCCCTGCTCGTCTCTCCCTCCGCCGTTACCTTCTCTTTCCAAGCCTTTTCCCTCTTTTCTCCTGTGTTCACTCCGGCTGTATCTGTTGAAACCTGCTTAATAGGAAGCTAAGTAATCTCTGATCATCCCATTCCGTAATTTCTGCATTTGGGGGGTGGGGCTTGATTTACTTTCTTATTTATTTATTTAAAAGATACTTAGGTTACATAAATGTTTCTGATAACTTCCTTTTCTAGTCCTGACTTTGTCACTCCTTAGTTCATTACTTCCAAATTTTCCTTGCTTTGAACCAAAATGGTAACTTAGACCATGCCATTCCCCTGCTTCAATTCCTCCAGTACCTTCCTCTTGCACGCGGGACAAAGCCTGCAAGGTCCTGCTTGACCCCGTCCTTTCCGCCGTCCCTGCTTCAGCTCACTAGGGACCTCCCCAGCTCTCCAACACCGCGCTGTAGACGGGATTTCCTCAGGCCCTTCAGCTCCTCTCTCTAAGCCTCCCACATGCTACTTTTCCTGCTTGGAGTTGCCTTTATGTGCAAGCACGCACACACACACGCATGCACACACACACATCTGCACGCACGCACACATACACACACACATGCACATGCACGCACTCGCGCACTCGCACACACATGCACACACACACATGCACTCGCGCACACACATGCACATGCACAATTTTTGGCTAATATTGTAGATGTCAGAAGAAATTTCCCTCCTTCTGGGAAGCTGCCCTTAATCCCCTAAAGAAGATAGCAGATAGCATGCACTCATGTTGTACCCACAAGCAGCTGTGCATTACCTCAGCATTTGCCGCTCGTTACTGTTTTGGGGAGCTTACTTGTCTGTGCCCCTAACTCACTGTCTGTTTCACCTGCTCATCTAAAGCTAGAATGGAACCTGTTCTACATCATGCTTCAGAGGGTCGTCGTGAGACTGGGCCGCAGTTATTTACTGTGGCAGCTGCTCCAAGCGGCATCTTCACTGGCTTTCTTCCCTCCCTTCTATCCGCCCCCCAGTTCCACCTCCTGGTGTCACTTCCCCCAATAATCCACCTCCACCAGAATCCTGGTCTCAGCGTCACCGTTTGGGGAAACTCAGCGTAACATCACATGCTGCTGGACTAGCTAACAAGATTCTACTCTCCCATCCTTCCAGCAGCGTGATTTCATCTACCATTACATTAGTGTCTGAGGGTTAGACCTTTTAAATATAAGTGCAAGTACTGTACTTTAAATCTTCACTGTTCTTGTGTGTGCTGTTATCCCCCAAACACCAGATCCCTAGAAAATTCCCTAATTTCCTGATGGAAGTAGTATAAAGATTATCGAATGGTTGCTTGCAGGAAATTGATATTTAAAATAACATGTTTTGTAAATGAAATTAAATTATCTCTCACCTCAACCACAACCAAGCATAATCAGAATTCCTCCCAGCTTTCAACTGCCTGCCATTGATGTTCGTACTTACCCATGAGAAGCAAAATGGATATCTGATAGGATAAATGAAGCGAGAGGAGGCGGGAAGAGAAAAGGACAGAGAGGTCAGTGTTACAGGAAAAGCTGGGAAGGACAAACTGTTCCTAAGGTGGCCTTCTGAGGCCAGCACAGGTTCCTCTGGAGCTTGGCATGTTTACCAGTCTCAACGCCGAGAATGCTTGTTCAGGATGAACTGAGAGCTGAATTATCAATGAAAACGTAATTGCGTTCAGAGCAGCGTACTTGTGGAAGCTAGAAAAGACGTAATTTGTGTAGAGTCACATTTTGCAAGCAGACGGAGTTATCTGGTGGCCCAGTAGTTAACCAGGAGTGCAGTTAGGTGGCGCCCACTGCCACCCCCCACTCCTTTAGCAGTCTGTTAATGGGAGTTTCCGCTTGCCGTTGCTTGTTATTACCTGCTGCACCGCAGAATCTTCCCAAGATTCCCACAGAGGCAATAGTGGCTACACAGAACCAGAGCATTTTCTCCACATCTGGTTCAGCTTCATAAAGCAAAATCTCCCAAAGAGAGAATGGCAGCAATGTTTCTTCTGCGACTTGTCTTGAGCAGGCTCTGTAGCCACAAGCTGCATGCCATGCTGGCTCATCCATCCCTGTCTGAGATTTCAAACTATCACTCAACCTCAGCAAAGGTAACGATGGCCAGCTCCCATTCAGGACCATTCCCCAGAGGCAGACAAGTGGAGCATCAGGTTGTCGTGAAGCCATGCCCTTCCCACCAGTGCCTCTGCCAGAGTGCCTCTCCGCCTGACACTCCCTGTTCTTCCCCTGTGGCTGGGGTCTACGCCTGCTGCAAACCACGGAGGACCAAACCCCTTAGCCTTCTGCACTTGCATTTCATTAATATCTATTGATCCTTGCTATCTTCCTGAGAGAACAATTTGTTTACTATATAATCACTTTTAATGACTTCCTGGAGTTCTCACAAATTGAGTTTTAAAGAGAGGCATAACCCATCATTTAGGGATGGGTCAGAGAGCAAATACTTTACCATCTGCCTCATTGTAGAAGCCTCTTTACATTAAGGGGTTCTATTAGTTAGCCAAACAGGTGCTGATGCAAAGGACCAGAACCTGTTGGCTTTTATAAAGGGTATTTATTTGGGATAGAAGCTTACAGTCACAAGGCCCTAAAGAGTCCAACTCAAGGTATGGTAAGAGGTGCTTCCTCACCCAAAGTCATTTTCCACGTGTTGAGCAAGATGGCGGGTGATGTCTGTGAGGGTTCAGCCTCCTTCTTCCTCTTAAGGCTCCGTGGTCCCAGCTTCTTCTGATCTCAGCTGTAGGCTGGCATAGGACTCATCTTCCTCCCCAGGGCTCTTTTCTTTCCAGGCTCAACTGCTCTGCTCTCTCCCCAAGGTCAGCTATAGACTATCAGGCTCATCTCTCTTCCTGGGGCCTCTGCCGTGTCAATGGAGCCGTCTCTATTTCTTTGTGTTCTCTCTTATGTGAGAGTCTATTTTATCAGCCCACCAAGGAGGCTGGGACTCAACACTGAATCAGACTCTAAAGACATGGTTGGGTCAAAGCACTAATCTTAATATAATTTAATCAGGCATCTCAGCTGAATCTAATACAATCAAAGGGTTATCATGCCCAGAGGAACAGACTGTTTTATAAACATCATCTTTCTTTTTGGAATTCATAAATAATCTCAAACTGCCACAGGGGTCATGTTATGGGGTGAGAAAAGCCTCTGTGAAAAGTAAGTGAGAGGCCCCAGATTCATTTCTTCATTGAGCAAAGTGGTCTCTACCCTATTAGTTCCAATCAGATCAGAAAGGAAGATGGGAGAGAGGGGAGGGGGAGGAGGAGAGGCAGGAGCCTTAAGTCTACAAAATAAGAGACGTTATTCCCATTTACAGACGAGCAATCTGAAACTTAAGGACATTAAAGAACTTATCCAAAGTCAAACATGTGATGTGATGGAGATTGGATTTAATCTAGGCTTCACTCCAAAACTCATGGTTTTTCCACTATACCATCTGATTTCAAGCCATTTTTACTCTGCTTCACGAGGATATTCCCCAAAGGTAGAGAAAGCTTTTCCTGGCAGAACTTTCAGTCAGAGCATTTCCTAGCATCTGGGCAATCCCGTAGGGCACTCTATCAAGAATATTAGTTTTAATTCTCCCTAATTTCTCTCAACTCAAAACTTGTGCAGCATATTGGTAAACTGTCACTGTTTCTATAAATAGCTACCTCTAAAATTAATAAAAACTTAATCATTTACAAGAAGAGAAGTGCCCTGGCAAGTAAAGATAGCAGGTCCCCTAATACATAATAATAATAATAAAACAGTAGTAACACATTCTTTAAAAAGTGAGAACAACCATCACAACCAACATCATCATATAAACTTATGAAAATGGCAGCTGGGCCGGGGGGGTGGGAAGAAGTAGAATCAGTGCTGGATAGAAAATATCGCAAAAAACCTGAGAATTATCACTAACAGGCCCCAAGTTGGCACAAGCCAGCAGTTTTTGGAAGTTATAAAAAATCTCTCTACCTTGGTATCCATAACAACAGGTACTCCAAAGATGAAGGGAGAATTCCTAGCACTCCTCTTCAACATCTCCAGATTGATAGAAACAAGGAAAAAGCCAAAATAGTCAGAACTACCCAGATCTAAAAGTCTCCAACCACAATCCAGAGTTAGCAGAAAATGACAAAAAAGAATGCTCCTAAGGTTTAGGGAGACAAACAGAGAACCCCATATGAAGACTCACTTCTCCCCTTGGAACAATTAATGAGGAGCCAAACCTCCAGGAGTATTTATATTTTTCTGCTTCTTCTGGAGGGAATAGAAATAGCTACTGGGAAAGGACAGGGGAATAGAAACGGCAGTGTGAAGTAATCACTATGACCTCCCTAATATAAGTGGGCTGCCCACCCCAGAGACAGGTCCAAAGGAAGAGGGCAGCTCCATCCCTTCTCCCACCACAAGAACATGGCTTCAACAAGGCCGAGGGAGCCCTGATGGAGGACAATTGGCAAACCCTCAGAATAAACAGTCCCTATCCTCCCAAAGGCCACACACAACCCAGGAAGAATTCTCCAAAATCCTTTCCAATACTCCAGGCTATCTTAAAAAATGGGAAGAGCTCACACACACACACTTCAGAGTAGCTCAGAGGAGGTCGGTGACTCACGGACAGAGTGAGTAAGGGGTTGAGGAGAATCTGTCCACATTAGTAGAATAAACAAACTCTGGATCGAGTTGTCCACATTAAGCACTGAAGATAAAAAGAAATGAGGTGGTATTAAGAAATGAGGTGGTATTAAGAGAACATACAGCCAGATGAGAGAGAGGAGATAGAATATGCCAAAAACTGTTCAAAAAGCTATCTTGTAAGAAAATTATCTGAAGATGCTTCATGCTATAATCTTCCTATAGACATCCATAGAAAATGAAAGCAATAAAATAAACTACAAACAAAAGATAGTAAAACAACAGGAAGAGATAAAACTTGAGTTTGCAAGACAAGGAAATAAACCAAAGACAAAAAAAAAAAAAAAATTCCACCCATCCTAGAACAAGATTTATAATAGATACAGCTGAAAACAATTACCAATATATAAGGAAGACAATCACAGTGAATGTAGAGAAAAAAGACAAAGAAACTAAAACAGTAAGAACAAAAATAATAGATGCCTAGAACAGAAGAAAAAAAAACAAACAATGGCCCAATATAAAGCATATTGTCATTCCAGAAATAGAAAACTCAATAAATGAGACAAAAATCTATTAAAAGTTACAGTAAAAGAGATTTTCCTTGAATTAGGGAAAAACAGTCTATGGACCGAAAGGATACAGAATGTTCCAGGGAAAATTAATGATTGTGAGAGACTTCTTGAAGTCATAGTTAAGTTATTAAACTTTGAGTCTAAAAGAAAATTCTCTAGGTAGTTAATAGAAAAAGTGAATCATGAGGACAAAAATAGAGGCTGGCATCAGAATTTCCACAGCAAAATTTAATGACGGAAATCAACAACAAGTGTCTTTAAGTTCTGAGTCCAAGAAATGGACCCAAGGCTGCTTTGTAAAACCAAGATGTTTTTCAACTATGGGGGAAAGAAATAATAGCCTTTACTAGGGAAGAGTTAAGTTATAACACTGAGAGTCCTTCTAGAAAAGAACTCCCAGGATTAAATCCAGTCAACCAGGAGCTAAACAGAAATAAAGAATTCAAGAACAGAGAAACTATAGTAAAAAGGACTGATTTAATTTAAATAGCACTAGGATTAAGGAACTATGGGAATTATCATTGCAAATTAGAAATAAATGTTGTCTGGACAACTTAAAAATAAAATACAGCTAAAGGAAATCGGGGAGTGAGGGAAAGGGAAGTAAGAAAATGCCAATGTACGCTTTCTTCATTTTTCATGGTAGGGAGACAACATGTCTATGAACGTGGAAAACAAAACCACACATGACTCCTACCTCCTAATGTTTCTGACGACCTTTTTCTTATCCGTGCAACAGTGGGTCTCAAATGTCAGTGTACCCAGAATTACCTGAAGGCCGGGCCCCACCCCGAGGGTCTGATCCAGGAGGTGTCAGGTGGGGCCTGAGAATCTACATTTCCAGCAAGTTCTGAGCTGCTGCTGCTGCTGCTGCTCCAGAGACCAGGGCCTTAGGAGTTTTTAGGAATTAGATTGTCTTGGGACTTTACCTTAGTTTAAATTCAATAAAAAATAATACTTTTAATTTAAAACAGCACATATAGTACAATCTCTCAATATAAACATCATTCCCACCCAACCCACTCGTCTCTATGTCTGTGAATGTCTGGAAAATGGAGTGAGAGAAAGAGGGATGGGGTGGGCAGGAGAGAGAGAAATATGTTTAGAATAATGTGCACCAGATGTTAATGACAGTTATCTCGAGGAGGTGAGATTTGGAGGAGCTCTTATTTGTTCTTTTTAATACTGTTTGAGTCTCTTAGAATGAGCCTAGGAAACATTTTTACGAGATAGTAAGGTCATTAACAACGACAACAATAGTAAACCACAAGATCCGAAACACGATTTATTCCGTCTAGATTTCAGTTTCTGAGAGTGACCCCAAGAAATGCGTTTTGATCAAATGGTCCCAGATGATGTCAGCCATATAAGGTCAGTGATTGGGCTCAAACATCCCTCATTTCCCCTAATAACTTTGAATGGAACTTTCGCCCCTGGATATATCTGTTTTCATGCAGAGAAACAGTAATTTCAGCTCTCCTACCTTTCGTTACAAGTCTCGTATGTTTACCGCCTGCTGCATGAAATCATACCTTCCTTTAGTAATCCTAGATTGGGCACTTGCAACTTATTAGGCCTTTGGGTGAACAAGTTCATATTAAAACTTTCCACTTCCTTTGAGATTTTATAACCCCATTCTCATGCATCTCAGCCTTACAAAATGTGCTTCATGGTTTTTCTCTTTCCAATTTCCAATTTCCCCTCTTTTTTTTTTTTGCCAAAATCATAGCTTCTTTTATTTATTGATGACAGGAATGAATTTTCTTAATAAAATTTAAAAATTGAAATGGAAAGTTCTTTTAAACATATTTGATAATTAAAATTTTAAAGCAAATATTTTAAAACTTTGTATTAAATACTTAACAAAACCAAAATAAACATTGGAAAAAGATACTCCATGCAAACAGTAACCAAAAAAAGAGCAGGGGTAGCTTTACTAATATCAGACAAAACAGACTTTAATGCAAAAATGTTATAATAGATACAGAAGGCCATTATATATTTAAAAAGGGACAATCTACCAGGAAGATATAACAGTCATAAATGTCTATGCACCTAACCAGGGTGTCCCAAAATACAAAACACATGAGACAAACCCTGGCAAAACTGAAGGGAGAAATAGACAGCTTTACAATAATCTTTGGAGACTTCAACACACCACTCACATCTAAGGCATATTAATATGTTCAAATGTTCATGGGGCCTTGTCTCGGTAGGTGGAGACCCACACAACAACTGAAAGAATATTAAATTCCCATCCAGGGGAGTCCTACTATCTTCTCTAATAGCACAGCAAGAATCCCCCGAGTACAAAGGGCAGTGCCTAGTGAAGGAATACAGACAATTAAGCCAGGCCCTTGATATTGATGATTGTACTTATGAACCTTTTCTTTTGGAATTGAAACTTAGCCTAGCATTATATATTGCCTAAGAGTTACCTCCTGAAAGTCTCCTTGTTGCTCAAATGTGAACTCTCTCTCTAAGCCAAACTAAGTATATAAATGTGCTACCTTCCCCCCACCCCCACCCCGCCCAGTGTGGGACATGACTCCTGGGGATAAGCCTCCCTGACACCAAGGGATTATTACCAAGCACCATCTAATACATCTGGAAAAAGACCTTGACCAAAAGGGAGAAATATTAAATATGAATGAGTTTTTATGGCTAAGAGATTTCAAAATGAGTTGGGAGGTCGTTCCAGAGGTCACACTTATGCACATCTCAGCAGGATGTCATTGACTGCCACAGTAAACAGTGCCTCAAACAGCAGGGCTCCTGCGGGCTCTAGAGACATTCAGACACTATAAGTAGGGCAGACAAGCTCAGGAATTCAGCACCCTGACAGTGGGCCTTACTCTGGGATTTATGATCCCCAGTATAACAGAGTTAGACTCATTTATAGTTTCCCTACATGCGGCTCTTTTGCCCCTTTTATTTTATTTGAACATACAATTAGCACTATACTTGTTAATTATATGTCCCAGAGACTTAAATCTTTGATCGGTTCATGTGGCAGTTGAGCCCTGAATCTCAGCAGAGTTACAACACCTACTATCCAGTTCATTGGACTCACCCAGGACAACTAACAAGGTGATGACGATGGACAACGCCCATCCCAAGGACCGGAGAGTATCTACAAGTGCAAGCAAGATAGTTCCATGCATCGGCCGCATGTGATCTAAGCCCCTTCTTAATTCGAAAGAGAGTGGGCATCACCATCCCCAAATCCTCAAGATCAGGGAATAAACAATGGACTAAAGTAGACTTATTATCATTCTAGCAATGGAAGAAATGTTATCATTGATACAAAAGCAGTGGCCACCAGAGGTTCTGAGGGGAGGAAGAGGGAAGAATAGGTGTAATATGGGGGCATTTTTGGGACATTGGAATGGTCCTGCGTGACATTGCAATGACGGATAAAAGCCAGTATATATTTTGTCATAAGCTACAAAATTGTGTGGGACAGAGCATAAACTATAATGTAAACTATAGTCCACAATTAGTAGTAATGCTTCAATATGTGTTCATCAATTGTAACAAATGTACCAAACTAATGAAGGATGTTGTTGATGTGGGAAAGTATGAAAGGGGGAGGGGGTGGGGCATATGGGAATTCCCTATATATTTTATGTAACATTTATATAACCTAAAGCTTCTTTTAAAAAATAAAAAAAATTAAAATTAAAATAAAAAAATAATAGGAAAGAGGTGAGTCCGCAAATATGTGGAGGCTAAACAACACACCCCTAAATTATCAGTGCACCAAAGAAGAAATTGCAAGTGAAATCAGTAAATATACTGAGACAAATGAAAATGAGAACACAACTTATTAAAACTATGGGATACAGTGAAGACAGTATTGAGAGGGAAATTTATAGCCCTAAATGCCTAAATTAAAAAAGAAGAAAGAGCTAAACTCAAAGATCTAACTGAACAACTGGAGAAACTAGAAAAAGAACAGCAAACCAATTCCAAAGCAAGCAAAGGAAAAAAAAAATAATAAAGATTACAGCATAAATAAATGAAATTGAGAACCAAAAAACCCCCCCAAAAAAAACAATAGAGAAAAATCAACAAAACCAAAAGCTGGTTCTTTGAGAAAATCAACAAAATTAACACTCCCTTAGATAGACTAACAAAGAAAAAAGAAAGAAGATGCAAATAAATACAATCAGAAATGAAAGGGGGGAAATTATGACTGATCCCACAGAAATAAAAAGGATCATAGGAAGATATTATGAGAAAAAGTATGCCAAAAAATTAGACAACCTAGATGAAATGGGCAAATTCCTAGAAATGCACAAACAACCTACACTGATGCTACAAGAAATACAAGAACTTAGCAAACCAATCACATTTAAAGAGATTGAATCCGGGAAGTGGGAGTGGCTCAGT
>JAQZBX010017639.1:0-35392 GCA_029593785.1 Cabassous unicinctus | reverse complement strand
TTTTTTTTTTTTTTTTTCCTGCCATAGTTTAGTTGCTTAACTACAGAAATTCAAAAGAGCATCAGTTTGGTTTATCATTGATATTCTGGTTTTCTCTTTCATGGGGGCTGGCCATGTGGGCAAAGCGGCAGCACTTAGGCAGGTAGATATTTCTGTTGAACTTTGGCTCTGCCCTGAAGGAGCAGAAGTGGAGATGAGGAGCTCCAGAAGTAATTTCTTTGGGCTACTGCTGCAGGATCCAGTGCAGCTAGTGTCCTTTGCAGAGGCTGGAGACCCAGGTATAGAATTTATTAAGAGAAAGTTGGGGGCAGATGTGGCTCAGATGATTGGGCGTCCATCTCCCATATGGAAGGAACTGGGTTCAATCCCTGAGACATCCTGGTAAAAATTTAAAAAAGGAAAAATATAGAAGGTGCACGGGCCACCAGACCCCACGTGCAGGTGCGTCTCCAGGCCCCATGAGCGGGTGAGCCCCCCAGGCCCCAGATAAAAGTAAATAAATAAATCTTTTAAAAAAAAAAAAAAAAGAAAGGGGGGCTGTACAGCCCCAGATTACACCAGCTTAATTCCCTGATCCAGTTTTTCATTTGATTTCCCAGCTCCCATCCTCAAAGAATTAATGATATACTAGTGAGAGGTTGGTGACACATGTTGAGGGCTGCATTGATTGACGTATTCCTTATTTAGGAGTCTTACTCTGACTGCATCGGTATGAAAATTATAGAGGGTGGAATCAAGATTCTTCATGTCAACAAAATGTGGTAGCAGTTCAGAAAAAAACAAACAAAAACCCACTAGACTGAAAGTAGCAATAACCAGATTCTGCTGTCTTCTTCTGCAGGTCTCTTCCCTGGACCTGGGGTAATATGTGCTTTCTAGGGTTATTGTATAGATGAGATAACCTGTGTGAAGTGTTCTGAACTCCTTAAGGAATGATGTCAAGGCAATAAAATGCAATACTGTTATTATAGTAATGATAGTGAGGAGAAGACAGATCTACATTTTCTTCCTTAATCTAATTTTTCCAGGTGAGTTCTTTCGAGTTCCCTCTCTGCTGGTTAGATTGGAGTGGTGGTGGGTTTATGCTTGGGTGCAGGAAAATGCCCTCTACCTTCTGAAACTGCGTTCTCAAGGAAGGCCTTGGTAGGCATCACCCTTTCAGTAAGGGGTGAATGTGATAGTGTGTTTTGATGAAGGAACAAAGAATCTGCAAACAGAAGAAAGCATCTTTCCTTTGCAGGCCAGGAGAGGCAGCCATGGACTGTGCATTCCTTCCCTGCTTGCTTACTCCTCCCTCACAGAACCCACTGCTTAGTGCCCTGGCTCCTCTGACCATGCTCAATGAGAAAGGAAAGTGAGTCCAAAGAGGCCAGTGCTTCCTACTAAACTTGTGAAGTCAGTTTCACTCAGGACACTCTTTGGAAAGGCCCAGCAGTGTGAGCCTGTTGTCCTTGCTTCAGCCATGTCCTTCAGTGCCACCATTCTCTTCTCCCCACCCAGTGGCAGTGAGGGCAAATGCTGCTGCTGTGCCTGTAAAAGCGAGACTAGTGGGGGCAGCACGGGCTCTCAGGGTGGGAATCCTCCTCCCAGCACCCCAATTACAGTGACAGGACATGGCCTGGTGGTTCAGAGTTCGGAGCAGCTCCTACATATTATCTACCAGCGTGTAGATAAGGCCGTGGGACTGGCTGAGGCTGCTCTGGGTCTTGCCAGGGCCAACAATGAACTGTTAAAACGTCTCCAGGAGGAAGTAGGTGAGCTAAGGCAAGGGAAGATTTCCACCCCTGATGAAGATGGAGAAGGCATGGCACATAGTCCCCCACCTGAGGAGCCTGGGCCTCTCAAGGAGAGTCCCGGGGAAACGTGCAAGGCTCTGTCTGCCATGGAAGAGGAGTGTGACAGTGTGGGCAGTGGCGTGCAGGTGGTGATTGAGGAGCTGCGGCAGCTGGGAGCAGCCTCGGCAGTGGGGCCAGGGCCTTTGGGCTTCCCAGCCACTCAGAGAGACATGCGGCTCCCGGGATGTGCCCTGGCTACTAGCGAGGGGGCCCCGCTGCTCAATCCGGTGAGTATGGCAGAGAAGGAACATAAGTGCCGTTGCTCCGAAGTGCTCTTCCTAGCCTTTCTCTCGCTTTACTCCTATTTTCTTTCCTGCCTTAAGCCTTTCTTTTGGTTGTATTTGTGATAGAACAGTTTCCTTTGCCTTCAGGGATAGCCAGCACTCCTGTTGTCTTCCTGAACCAAAAGCCTCTTTGGCAGGAGCTCATTTTTTGGTGTGTGTGGAGATGGGGGTGCCCTTCCCTCCCTCTCAGTAGCTCCACATGGCACCTTTTCCTCCACAGCTGTCTCAGCTGCTCTATGGGCTTGCCTCTCCTGGCAAGAATGCCTGCCGTGCACAGACGGCTCATTCATATTTTATCAGGGCCCTCTGCTTGTCAAGAGGAGATCAGTACAGAAAGAAATGGGAATGTAGAAGAGAGGGAGGCAGAGGTAGAGAGAGAGAAGGAAAAAGTGAGAGGGAGAAGACAAAGATAACAGAAGACAGGTGTGGGAGGGAAGGAGGCAGGTAGAAATGAAGAGTTGAGGAAGGAGAAAATGTGAAAAAAGGAGCACAGACGAAAGGTGAATTGATGTGAAAAGAGGAGAATTTATGTGGGAAAGAGAATGAGGTAAGGCAGGAAGGAGATAGAGTAAAGGAAATAAGATGAGGAAAAGAAATGGAAAATTGAGAGTTACTAGCAAGAGAAATAGCATCTAGGGAGAAAGGGATGGAAAGAAGGAAGCAGGTGAACACATTTTGTAAGCAGGAAAAGACAGACATAATTGTACATTGTTCTATTTCAGTTTCTTTACTGCTCAGGGCCATATGAGCAGGAAAATCCTGGCTGGGTAGAGTAAAAACTACAGAATGTCACACATGAAAGCATGGAAAGGAGATGGAGCAACTATAGAGATCATAGAGACAGGAAAATAACAGATGTGTTGCCACTTGGGAGACAGCAGGAGATCTAGCAACTCTCCTCCACTTTATTCTCAGTCTGCCCTCTCTCTTTCCCTCCTCCCCCAAGGACAAAGCTTAGACACCCAGTGAAGAGTAAAGGAGCAGAACACACTGGGTAGGGATGGACACCCAGTGAAGAGTAAAAGAGCAGAACACACTGGGTAGATGGGAGGGATGGAACTCCCAGCCCATCTGCTGGATGTGAGAAATGAATATATAAACTCTCCCTATCCCCCTTCAATGTCACCCTGCAACTGGTCATTGCTCCCACAAAGGCATAGCCCTATGGGTAATGACCACTGCTGCTCTCTCCAGTGTGTGGCTGGCCAGGCCTATTAATGGGTAGAGACTGAGGGAGGAGAAACTGGGAGGATGGGAGGCAGGAGGGTACTAGGCCCCGCAATGCCCTGAGCTATGGTTTCTGGCAGGGAAGGCTTCCAAACCAACAGGATGGAATTAGATTTCACAGTGCAGAAAGCAGCTCACAGGTCTATAAATCTCAGCCTCCTTCCCTGCTTCTTTGTGTGTGTGTGTGTGTGTGTGTGTGTGTTTCCCCACTTTCACTGTTGTGTTTTCTTGGTGCAGAAATCCCCCCTCCTTTCTTCTTCCCTCTCTTCCTTCTTCCCTCCTTCCTTTCCCTGCTCTGGATGTCCTTGAGTGAGAGCACAGGCAGTCAAGTAGATGTCGGGGCAAGGACAGGCAGATGCTGCCTAGGGCAGGCTCAAGGTGAAGGCACAGGACTGGCCCCACAAAGGGAATGGAGGGTAGGCAAGTGGAGCAGTCAACAGCAGCCTCCCTAGAGATTTCTGACTATATCTCCCTCCTTCACTCATTTTTCTTTTATTTATCCTCTTTATTTTTGCTCTTTCTCATGCTGGGTTTTCCTTTTTTGTTATCACCTCCTTCCCCAATCTCTTTTAGACAAAATATTTACTTATCTACATTCCTTATACCCAAGAGCAAACCATAAATGACTACTCACAAATAGAGCATCAGAAACACGCCTCGTCTTTGTAATCAGTCCTAATGTAATGATCAAACATGAGCGACTCTGTACACACAAGGAATATTTGCACAACATTCCCACAGGAGTCCTAGAGAAACAAGCCACTGACCATTAAAAACTGTACTAGACGCCCCCCTTGTTTCCACTCTGCTCACTATCCTTGGCCAAAGAATGATGGTTTAACCCACTTCCCCTAAGCCTGGCTGGCTAATAGGCTATTTGTTATGTTTTTAGTTGGTGGATGATTATGTGGCCTCTGAGGGTGCAGTTCAGCGGGTGCTGGTCCCTGCTTATGCCAAACAGCTCTCACCAGCTGCACCACTGGCTATCCAGCACACAACTTCAGACACAGGGCCAGAAAATGGAACCAAGCTGCTACCTCTCCGCCCTGAGGATGTGCTCAGTGCTGCTGCTGTGCTGGACAGTGCCTTGGAAGAGCCAGGCCCTGGAGCCACTGGGGAGCTGAGACACTCGCTAGGGTTTTCTTCTTCCCCGTGCAGGACCAGAGGGAGTGGGCAGAAGAATTCCAGACGCAAGCGGGATCTGGTACTCTCTGTGAGTGAGCTCCATTTCTTTACATTTTTCTTCAGTTGGCAGAGATAAGTGAAGATTGAAGGGTGGGTTGATTTTAAGCCTTCCATACTGAATGAATGGTATCCTGAATCCTACTAGAATGGGAGGGGCAAGGAGAAAGATTTGTTCCACAGACCTAGGGATAGGTAGTCCTCCTGCTACTAATCGGGCTTTTTAAAGGGTTTTCCAGAAAGATTGATATCTTACTTTTAAAGATAAAGAAATTGTTTCACCTCTCCCAATGATCTAAATATTCCTGGTGGGAAGACCTTTAAGGGATTGCACAGATTGGCCACCAAAGGGTAGCACTGGAAACTGCCTGCAGATTTAACCAGTGTGCAGGGTACATGGCAGGCAACCCCTTGGGGAAAAAGCCAAGGTGCCCTGAAGTCCCAAACCCCAAAGATGCAGAGGACCACTAGGCACTCAACTCAGTTATAAAGGTTTGGAGATTCTAGTCATTCCAAGAGTTCTTGGCAGAGAAGAAACTGTTGTGAATCAGGTCTGCTCAAAACCTTGAAATGACCTGAAGCACTATGAACATCCTGCTGAGCTGATAGCACTCCAGTTGAATCCAAACCTAGAGAATTTTGGATCAGCACTCCAGCTTCTAGGGCAATGGTTCCCAACCAGGGGTGATGTTGCCCCCCAGGAGACATTTGGAAACATCTGGAGACATTTTTAATTGTTTCAACTGTTAAGTGTGGGGGGGTGCTACTGACATCTAGTGGGTAGAGGCTAGGGATGCTGTTAAATATCCTACCATATATAGGACAGCTCCCCACAACAAGAATTATCCAGCCCAAAATATTAATAGTGCCCAAGTTGAGAAGCCCTCCTCTAGGGTGACCATACTTCTTGCAATAATCTATGTGCCCAAACAGCATCTTTCTAATAATTTGAGCCATCTACTGTTCATACTGATTATAATGGGTTTCCATTCCGTGGATAATGGCTGCTGTGAATAATGTGAAAGTCCTGGTTGGGAGTGGAGGTAATCTCTCACATCCAACCTAAATCCCATCACTATATAGCCCATTTCTTTTTGTTACAGTTTTAGTAAAGATTGAAAACAGATGATTATCATTTATACATACTTTATATTAGTCTCGTCCCTCTCTTTAAACATGCTTTATAAGCTTAACAGATTTGGTCCCTTTTCCTTTTTCTCAGTGATCCCATTTTTATACTCCCTTTCATTTTATTTTTTTTGTCTTCTGAAATCTTTTCCATGTTTATTATTATTTCCCTCAAGTTGAAGCATATGGCATTGGGCCCAGGCCCTGAATTCTTATTTTCCTGTAAGTCCTCAATTTTACATTGAAGGATTTTTTTTATCCCTGGAAGACACCATTCATAATCAGTATCAACTTGTTTCTAAACTTAATTTCAGGGAAGCGGGTGTGGCTCAATCGATGGGGCTCCCGTTTACCATGTGGGAGGCCCCGGGTTTGCTTCTCGGAGCCTCCTTGTGAGGGCAGGCCGGCAAATGGACACAGCAAACACAAGCAGCAAGGGGGGGATAAATAAATAAGTAAATAAATATTTTTAAATAAATAAATAAATAAACTTAATTTCATATTTTGGTTATGTTCAGGGACATTTCCTCACTTATCAGCATCAGGAAATGGGTTTAGTTTCTCTGACATGGATTTCTGGCCCAAGATAGCCACTTTTGCTGCCAGTAATAGAAATGGAAGCATATATCTAGAAATGCATTTCAAGGGATTTCCCAAAACTTCATAGTGCTTAAATCATGAATAAATGTATGAGCATTATAATTTCAGTAAATCAGGATTTTCAGTCAGTCACTTCCATTCTACTCCTTCCCACTGCCTCCAGACAGAGAGGTACAGTGTTGAGGCCTGGCTTCCAATCCTGCCCTTTGGAGAACTGGGTGGAACTAGGGATCTACTGGGGATCCCCAGTATGCTTACTCACCATGCTCTCTATATAGTACTTGAAAATGGTCTAGAGGACCAGTCAGGGAATTTGCTGTCCATGACAGAAAGTTTATTTATTTATTTATTTTTACATTTTTTTTTTCTCTTAACTTTATTTGTACATTTAATAATCGAAAATATAAACAATTAAAAACTAAAAAGTAAACACAGATGAATAAATATATACATTTCTCCATTAAATGTAATGGATACATATAAATTTATTATTATTTTTTTTTGTGGATCAAACAATATGTTACAAAATATATTTAGGTCATAGTAACGCATTCATACAGTATTTGTCCTTTTGTGTCTGGCTTGCTTCACTCAGCATAATGTCCTCCAGATTCATCCATGAGAAAGTTTATTTTTTTTTTATTTATTTATTTATTTTAGCGGGAGGTCCTGGGGATCGAACCCAGGTCCCTCCATATGTGAGATGGACGTCCAACCATTTGAGCCACATCTGCCCGCCCAGAAAGTTTAGAATGTTCTTGTGGGCTCAACAGCTAGACTGGGTTTAGAGAGGGAGAGAGAGTTGCAGATCTTCGTTATTCTAATCTTTAGCTCTAGGAAGGAATCAAAGAGGCATCTCTCCAATCTGCTGGGGGTGCTGTGAATTGTTGCTAAGGTCCTGTGAACCAAAAGGACCAAACCAGTACTTTAATTCCTTGGAATGCTGCTGACCCCAGCCACCCATTGGGGAAATGTATTTAGTTTTAGCTCGCTCAGGAGGAAGGTGAGCCAGCAGCCTTTACAGTTTTAACAGTTATTATTGTATAGTATTTTCCCTTTCCACTTCATGCATGGTTAGATTTTTATCAGCTGATCTCTTCCAAGCCACTTGAGTTGGAAGCTATGCAGCTGTGCAACTCAACTCTCCCAAATATTTTTCCGAAGCATTCACCCATCCCCCGTGATTCCTTAAGTTTGGACTTCTAAGTGGTAAAATAACTATATCAAATATGAAGCCAGTATAATAAAAGTCCTTTTTTCTTTTCTTTTTTTAGGAGGTACCTGGGGTTGAACCTGGGACCTCATACATGGGAAGCTACATCCGCTTCCAATAATAGTCCTTTTTATAGAGTAGAGACCCTAGCCATAAAGAGTTGACAGTAGTTTCCTAAGTTGACATAATCAGACAGCCATAGAGGTAGATGGGTAAATTCGAGATTTCTAAATATGGAGCTAAAGCCCTTAGATCAGGATGTGAGTGCATCAAGATGGGACTTGGTAACTTCTGTTGACTGAAGAAGCTGAAATGAATATATAATCAGAAGGAGCAAAATTAAATTTAATAGAAAGTAATGTAAAATTCTGCACTAAAGTTTCAAAAATCATCTTTGAATTAACTACAAGCACACTATAAATGAACCCTGTAGCCATGTGAGAAGGGGTGGAGTTAGGTAGGTAGGTAACACCATCTCAGATAGGTAACACCATCTTGGGTTTCGTTCCTAGAAATACAGTGTTCTGTTCAGGGAAGTAATGCTCCCTTTGGCCAGATGACGAGTTAGATTGAGTTCCAGGTGCCACTCCATAAGAGGGACACTAGCAAACCAGAGAGCTTCAGAGTTTGATGAGGGGTCTGTCTGGAAACTATGTCAAAAGGAATGGCTGAAGGACTTGGGGTTATTTAGACTGGATAAGAAAAGACTGGAGGAGTACATGAAGGCCATCTTCAAATATTTCAGGAGCTATTATGGGCAAAACAGATGTTAGATTTTAGAGCATCTAAGACAAAACTTTTTAACAACCAGGGACATGCGAGGGTAGAATAAGTTGCCTCAAAAAGTAGTGAGAACCCATAACTAGAGGTGTGAAAGACAGCCTGTTTGATGATTTGAAGGGGAGGCTGTGTGATATAGTCACATTTCTATTATTTTAGGTTTATGTTTTTCAGACCATGTTGTGTGTACCCTTAGGATTTGTGGTAGTATGCAAAGGAATTTCTAAAGCCATGGAGAAACCTGGGATATTTTTCTGGATCATCAATTTTACTAGAAGGTTTTGGAAGACATTTTTGTATTAAAAGAAATACAGATATATGGGGTATGTCTGTGGAAATGTTTGAGAATCTCTGCTCTAGTGATCACATTCCCTGGGAGCAGAAATCAAGACAAGGGATGATCCTGGGGTCTTGACACAAATTAATGAAAAGGGAAGAAAAGGCCCCATTAGAAATATTAATTTGGATAGACTCTCTGGAAAGGGCATCTACAGAAATCATTCAGACTATATGAAGGATTTAGGCAGAGAACCCCATAGGATAAAACCTAGGGACTTGATATCCTCTCCTGACTTGATTTTTTGTTTGTTTGTTTTTTTCCTAGAAATTGGTCCACAATGTGCATAACCATATCACCAATGACAAGAGATTCAATGGGTCTGAAAGGTATGGTCCTTTAAATGGAAAATAGTCACAAGATTCTTTGCTAAGGAGAGGGGAGTATGGGGGGGATGATCCAATCCAACAATGAGGCTAGGGCTTTGGTTTCACCATTGTCTTTTGCATCCCTGGGCCATGGAGGACTTTACCAGTAGGTTGATTAGTGGTGAGTATCTCCATCTGGTTCTTACAAAGCTGGCTGCCTTACTCATTCTTTTCTTTTTGTGGCAGCATCAAGTCCTCTTGGAATATTTCAGTAGTGAAGTTCCTTCTGGAAAAGCTCAAGCAGGAGCTGGTGACCAGTCCCCATAATTACACTGATAAGGAGCTGAAAGGTAAGAAAAACTAAGTTAACTCCCATCCTATCCTTTCTGCTCCTCCAACCCTCATGTTCTTGGTCAGAGGAGATAAGGTATAATGGAGATGATTTAGGTGGTTTTGAAAATAGTGGACTTTAAAAATATTTTTTGGCTATTCTTTTCACCTACAATACTCACAGGATTAGCTCTAATTGCCTTTTTATTCCCTTCCTCAGTCTGAAATGAGAATGAGAGAAAGAAAGGGCTAGAATACCATCATGCATTAGGTTTATACAGATTCTTCTATTTGTCTGTAGCTAGCCCTGAAGCATGATGAAAGCTTCTGCTAAAAAAGTGCTCATAATCTGCTATCAGCAGAGTAACAGTGGGAGTAGGTTGAATGCGGGGAACACAGAAGCAATTGGAGTTGTCCTTTTCCAATAGGAGATATGGGAGGAGTTAGTGTTGGAGATGGAGGAGGGCTAAAAGAGCTAAACCAAAGAGGACTGAATAGGTCTTCATTGATATACCAGGAAAGCTCATCTTCTAAGTAGTGATTCTCAATCTCCCATTTAGTGTCAGGGCAGAAATAAAGGGCTGAAGATCACTGTTCTAGAGGACCCTGCTTTTTGTTCCCTCCTCCCCTTCCCAGGAGCCTGTGTGGCTTACTTCCTTACTAAGAGGCGTGAGTACCGCAATTCCCTGAACCCCTTTAAAGGCCTGAAGGAAAAAGAAGAGAAGAAACTTCGAAGTCGCCGATACCGGGTAAGAGGTTTCTAGGTTTTCCTTTCAGGATGCTAAACTCTAAACCCTAATAAGCCACACTGGGAAGAGCCAGAGGACAAGGCATTGAGAATTGGGCTGAGAGCCAGGGATGTAGGCAAATAGAGGATGATGAGCTAGTTCTAAGATTTGACTTGGGGAGTGTAAAATCTCAAACAGATTTTACAAAGCCTTCTTCTCCACCCAAACCTTTCCCCAAATCTAATCCATTGTCTGTTTCTCTTCCTAATCTCTGTCTTGGGCTTCTACCATAGCTTTTTGCCAACCGATCCAGTATCATGAGGCATTTTGGACCCGAGGACCAACGCCTATGGAAGGATGTGACAGAAGAGC
Organism: Cabassous unicinctus; assembly: GCA_029593785.1. NCBI lineage: Eukaryota > Metazoa > Chordata > Mammalia > Cingulata > Chlamyphoridae > Cabassous > Cabassous unicinctus. The sequence continues at coordinate 25,068 of JAQZBX010017639.1, read as the reverse complement.
TGATGTCAGATGAAGAGGACAGTCTTAATGAGCCAGGTGTCTGGGTGGCCCGCCCTCCCCGTTTCCGGGCCCAGCGCCTCACAGAGCTCTGCTACCACCTGGATGCTAACTCTAAGCATGGCACCAAAGCTAATCGTGTATACGGGCCTCCCTCAGACAGATTACCTTCTGCAGAGGTCCAGCTACTTCCTCCAGAACTTTACAATCCTAACTTCCAAGGAGAGGAAGATGATGGAGGTGAAGAGAATGGACCTGTGTCTCCATCTTTTGACCAACCCCACAAAACTTTCTGTCCTGACTTGAACTCATTCATTGAAATCAAGGTGGAAAAGGATGAGTGAAATCTATAATCAAGAATAACTCTGGATTCTGCTACTCTCCATACTCCAGAAATGGGCAGTCAGTGTGGGGCTTCCACTGGAAGTAGAAGCTGGAGCTCTGGCGAGATTAAATAACTTAATAGAGAAACGGGAAAACCCATAGTGAACGGCAAGACAGGAAATGCTTATTCGTAAGCATAAACAGTGCCTGGGAGTAGCCTGGGATGAGGGAAAGAGGAGGATGGGGCTAAGAAACACGAGGCCTTCTTGACATATATTCCGTCTCTGAGTTTCTTTTTTGGTTTCACCCACAGCTCTGTGGAAGCAGTCCTGGTTGTATCTACTGCTTCCCCATGACTGCTGGTCTAGCTCTGCAGTGAAAGCAGAACAGGACCATCCCAGGGTAACACTGCCACCTGGTGGGCAGTTTCAGCCCAGGGCCTGATTCTTCTGAGCAGGAGAACATGGGCTCCATTCCTACTTGGGAATTGGGATCTAGATGTAATAGCTACTGTTTATTTAATTATATAAGGCAGATTTTATTAATTCCATCTTATAGATGAGGAAATTAAGGCTTAAAGAGTTTCATCGGCAGCTGTTCTCCCACTGTGTGACTAAGCAATATACAGAGCTTTGTAACTATTTCTTAAGTCCTGTCAGGCAAGCTGTATTTTGGGAGGTGTGTGGTGTGCATGTGCCTGTACAACTGCACAAAAAATTTGTGCGTCTTGAATGGAATGAGAGAAATGGCTTTCTGCATTCAGTTAGTCAATCAACAAATATTGATAACTTACTAGGTATCACGTACTGTGCCAGGTGCTATGAATACAATGTTGATCAGGTTTGGCATTGATCAGAGATTTTATTGTCTAGTCAGGAAGCCAGGAAATTAAGCAATGAAATGGATTGTGATGAGGGTGATGATAGGAGGAGTGAAGGGTGCAATGGAAGCATATGGCAGGAGTATCTAACCTACTACAGTGGTCAGGAAAGGCTTCTCAGAAGGAGTGGTGTTTAAACTAATACCTGAAAGATGGGGAAGAATTAACAAGAAATGAAGGGGAGGCCAGGACAGTGTTCCAGAAATAGGAAAGAGCAGGTGCAAAAGCCCAGAGGCAAGAGAAAGCATGGACAAGATTCAATTCTGCTATAGAACTGTTTGGGGAGAGGATGATGCTGAGAGAGGAGACTGGGGAGGTAGAGAGACCTTATAAACCATCTTAAAGAGTATAGACTTTAGCTCAAGTGCAATGAGAAATCATTGAAAGGTTTTAAGCAGGAAAATGAGATGATCAGTTTTGGGTTTTATAAGAATCACTTGACTTTGAGGTATAAGATTGGAGGAAGTACACTTCAGCAGGGAGACCTTTGCAGTGAAAAGATGGTAGCCTGACATATGTGGTAGTGATGAGAACAGATGTGAAAGATATTTAGGAAGCAGAATTGATAGGACTTGGTGATTGGTTGGACTTGAGGGTTAAGGGAGAGGGAGAATATATTATAGGGGTGATAATCCCATTTCTGCTTAAGCAGGTCAGTGATAATTTACTCAGCGAATGCTAGAGAAGGAGACAATTTCAGGGAGGCAGGGAAGATGAGCTCAGTTTAAGGTGTGGGGTGCTTTTGAGACTAGCAAGTGGTGATGCTAAAAGTCAACCAAATTTATAAGTCCAAGAGTATCTGGGCTAGAGATGGAGATTTAGGAGTCATTCATATGTATATGGTAATTAAAGTCCTGGGGATAGAGAAGAGGACCTGTGGAGCTCCCAGCTCCAGTTCGGACTGCTGCCCTTAGGTCATAAGCACTATTGGAACATGCCCTATCATTGCACCTCTCTTCCCCTTCATTTGTCCCTGCTTCTTGTTATCTCCTGAAAACATGAGTTGTTGAACCCACTGTACCCACTGCTGTCACCACCAACTCCTGGGTTGGGCATCCTTTAATGTCTTCTAACTTTTCATAAGATTTACTCTTCCGTCTTCATCCCAAAGGATCAAAGCTTTCAAACATTAGAGGCTCTGTGGCTTTTTTTGTATGTAAGTAATTTGGAAGAAAAATCCAAGTTCCCCACCGCCTCCTGCCGAAACACCTGGAGGCAGGAAAGGACAGAGAGCCTTTTGGTTAATTCTGAAGTAGTTGCTCGCAGAAAGCTCTGGATCCAACCTGCTCACTCCCCTCCGTTACTAATGCTTTCAGTCCTCCCTGCTTTCAGTCTGATAATAAACTCTCCTCAGCATCAGAGAAAAGCTTTAGGCCTGACTGGGGAAACAGAGAGGCTGCTTCTCAGGAGAGGTGAGGTCAGATAGAGTGTGGCTAGGACAAAAACGCCAGGTAGTTTGTGGCAAATTGATTTCCCAAAGTGTATAAATATACTTGCCTTCCCCATTCCTTAAGGCTACACTAAGATTATAAAAGGTGTCCAAAATGTTGACATGAAAGTAATATGCATGATTTGCATATAATTTTCATATTCATTTACTATCTAAATACAAAGGAGCCATATATTTCCTTCTCCAATCTACTAACACCACCCCTTGACCCCACGTACTAGTCTGGGCAAAATCAATTAGTTGGCTGGTATTTAATTAGGTGTGTTCAGCCTCAGCCACTATTGTTTTTTCCCTCTTATTCTTGATTCTTCTTTGGCCAGTATCAGCCTCTTTTCCATTTCCACCCTGATCATTTTCACTAGCTGTCTCTTCTAAATGACATTTCTTTTGGTCCTCTTAAATTAATACACTTTATCACCAATCTCTGGTGGGCCAACCAAAGGAAAGGCATTCGGTAGTCCTAAAGCCAGGCCTTCTATCCCCCTCACCTGAAATATTTGTTAAAAATCTCATTTCCCAACACCAGGGGGTGTCTGTATATCCCTGTATCTATCTGAAGATAGAGATTCGTCCCAAACCTTTTCCCTCATTTCGCTCAATCTCCCTCAGCACCTTCACAGAACTTTGGGTCCAGAAAGTGGTGTCTTTTTATTGCGTTTATCTGCTTGACTTTCATTCTCTCCGGGCTTACACATATTTCTATTTTTCTAAGTCTATTCATCCTTTTGTCTTGGCCCCGATGCTCCTCTTTGCTCTCGCTCTACCTTCCTTTCGCTACCTGTTTTCCACCACTTTTTTTTTTGCGGGGGGGCTTCCTTGCCTTTCAGGGCTATCTTTATTTACTCGTTTCTGGGCTTTTTTTTTTTTAAATCTATCTTTCTTCTTTCTCCCTGTCTTCCTGTTTATGTCTCTCTCTCCGTCTCACCACTATGTATTACCTTCTCTCCATCTCTTCTACAATGCCCACACTAGGAACAAAGTCACGGTGTTTTCGCAGAACATTCCCCGTGTCTACGCGACCCAACAGCGACATTCCACCGTGACCCTCCGCACATTCCAACTACAAAGAGTCCGTCTCCCCTCGTCCCACCTCCACTTTTTCCTGTTTCATTTCTTGAGTGATGTAGTAGCAGCTGTTCAAATCGCCCCTCGCCCTCCTCTCCCCTCCAGTCGGCGGCCCTCCACCTCCTAGACAGTTAGCACCAGTGGCCCCCCACCAGCCCCGCGGGCGCACCAGAGATCCCTGCGCAGACACCTCAGACGCTCCCTCTTGCACACGCCGCGCTCCGCCCTGCCGGGAAAGTAGATCCGGCCAGGCAGACAAAAGTTTGGGAGAAGTTCAGTCCGTGCTGAGTGTGAGAGCTAGGGGGGCGGGGGCCAGGGGGAGTGGGACGGCAGGGCCAGTCGACGCGTGAGCAGATAGACTGGACAAGCGCGGCCGTAGGCCCTTCTAGCCCCGTTTATCCCCGGGTGAGCGGGAGGACCCAGCCCCTCTCGCTGGGGGATGCTGCGGGATTCCTGGCGACGGGCATCTAAGCCCCTGTGCCCGCCCTGTGCCCCTGGGCAAGCGGAGCCGGGTCGCCGAGACGCTGCAGGGTGCCGGGCGGGGAGGGGGCTGGAAGCCCCAGACCTGAGGGCATGGAGCGGTTAGGGGAGAAAGCCAGTCGCCTGCTGGAGAAGTTAAGACTCTCGGACTCGGGCAGCGCCAGGTTCGGCCGCAGAAAGGGTGAATCTAGTCGGTCCGGGTCCGATGGGACTCCCGGGCCAGACAAGGGGCGACTAAGTGGGTTGGGGGAACCCAGAAAATCAGGGCCCCGGGGAGCTGCGGGGGGACCTGGGGATGAGCCGTTGGAGCTTGCCCGGGAACAAGGTTCCCTGGACGTTGAGCGGAACCCGCGCGGCTCCTTTGAGGCGCAGCGCTACGAAGGCGCCTTTCCCGGGGGGATGCCCTCCACTCGGGCCTTGCCTCTACCTCAGTCATTGCCCCCCGACTTTCGGCTGGAGACCACGGTCCCTGCCCTAAGCCCCCGCTCCAGCTTCGCCAGTAGCTCGGCCAGCGACGCGAGCAAGCCGTCCAGCCCTCGGGGTAGCCTACTGCTGGACGGGGCGGGGGCCGGCGGAGCCGGAGGCAGCCGGCCCTGCAGCAATCGTACCAGCGGCATCAGCATGGGCTACGACCAGCGCCACGGCAGCCCCCTGCCCGTCGGGCCGTGTCTGTTTGGCCCGCCCCTGGCCGGGGTTCCGGCGGGCTATTCCCCCGGAGGGGTCCCGTCTGCCTACCCGGAGCTCCACGCCGCCCTGGACCGACTGTGCGCTCATCGGCCCGCGGGGTTTGGCTGCCAGGAGAGCCGCCACTCGTATCCCCCGGCCCTGGGCAGCCCGGGAGCCCTAGCCGGGACCGGAGTGGGAGCGGCGGGGCCCTTGGAGAGACGGGGCGCTCAACCTGGACGACACTCCGTGACCGGCTACGGGGACTGCGCCGCTGGCGCCCGCTACCAGGATGAGCTAACAGCGTTGCTGCGTCTGGCGGTGGGCACGCGAGGGCGAGAAGCTGGCGCCCGGGGGGAACTCTCGGGGATTGAGCCGTCTGGTTCCGAGGAGCTGCCGAGTCCGTTCGCTCCAGAGGCCGCCCGGGCCCGGATGCGGGAGCAGGAGGCCAGGGAGGACTACTTCGGTGAGTGAGAGAGAAGTGGTTAGTGATGGGAGAGGACACGTTTCCACACTGCCCCGACGGCCGAAATTCCCGGCGCCGCGGGGTCAGAAAACAGGCAAGAGGGTGGGGGCGGACTCTCGGGCGCTCTCCTCCCTTCCCACTGGATTTCAAATGGACTAGGACCCCTCACTCCTGCTAAACTCAACTCCCCTGATTATTTCGTGAGTTCCAGTTTCCCAAGCATTAGAACTTCTGTTTTTCCCGGAAGGCGGCCTTGTAGAGAGGGGATCAAGTGGGGCAGTGAGAGCATCCCCCAACTTGCGCCCACCCCATTTCACCCCCCACCCCACTTTCAGCAGTGGTGCCCCTGCAGGCTTCGGCGCGCTGCGCCCCCACCCGGGCCCAGGCTCCGCCCGTAGGAATTCAGGGAATGCGCGGGTGGGGGGAGGCGGGGCGGACCGGCTGCGTGCGTGCCGGCTCCTGCCCGGGCGCTCCAGGTGCCCACGGGCGGGGCCGGTTTGGGCTGCGCGGTGCGGGGCAGCGCAGGGCGAGGGGGAAGAGGGGTACACTTCCTCGCAAAGGCGGAGCTGTGGCTGCTGTCGGGGAAACGGAGCCTGGGGGTGAGGATGGAGGGCCCCGGGGCGGGAAACCCGGACCCAACTGCTGCCCCGCCCCAGCCCTGTTGGCTTGGTGCATTCGTGGTTGTTTAAACGCCACGGAGACCCGGTAGTGCCAGCTTCTATTTCCCCCATCCTCCGGAAGCCAGGGCAGAAGCCATGACCTCTGGGACATCATAACTCCTGGATGGATGACGACCCTGTGTAACTGCCAGAAATAACCCGGCCTTGAGTTCTGGCCATAACCTGCTCAGAACTCAGGCTAGAAGTAGCCCTTTAACTTCCTGCTGCTGTTAAGGAACCTAGTCGCTGCGCCCCGCCTCCCCCTCCCACCCCCAGGTTACCTTCAGTAAATAGTAATTGACTGTATGTCTCAGTTATAGGGGATGTTGGGGTTTTGAAAGATCTTTTGGCTAAAACCCACAGGCACTACTGGACTATATAAAAAAATGCTAACCTGATTGTGATAAGTACAGAAAGAAGTGGAGGGCCTCTTCAGCTCTCCAAGCATCTCCTTCCCACCTTCTTTCTTACCTCCCATGCCCCTGCTCTGGACCCCACCCTCTAGAATTCTATGGCTCGAAAACTGAATAGGGAGGAGGCTCAAAGTAGCAGGACTGCAGGTTGTAAAGACCCTGTCTAGTTTAACTCCAAGCCTCCCCAATTCCCCCATCCCTTTTCCCCACCCCAACCCCACTCTGTGAGAAAAAGCCCCAGAGCAGGTTATGCTAAACCACTTTAGTTGAGGGAGACTTAAGAGACAGGGCCTTTTTAGTAGTTTCTTTTTGAGGCTCATGAAAGGTGGCTGAAGGGTGGAAAGAAGTCTCTTTGGTAAACCATTAGAGCCAAGAGGAAGAGAGGAGCTCCACCACAATAAAATGGTAGGCAGAACCTAGGTGTGGATATGTTAGATTAGGGGAGGTGAGGTGAACATGCACTAGTGGTTTTCCCTTGTCTTCCTTTAATGTCCAAGGCTTCCCTGTGAGGTGTTTGTGACTCTAGAGTCCCTGGCATGGCAATCTTGGGACAGATCTTCCCTTCCCTGGGGTGGCCACATTTAGAACCCAGAGGTGAGGGGGAGTCTCTTCTCCCTGGAGGTCAGATTGCCTCCCCAGACAGAACCCCTGCAAACCCCTTGTGCCTCCAGCCGCAACCTGAATGCATCCTCTTAATCCTGCTCTTAGTAGGGGCCCTCTTCCTTGGCTAAAGCCTTGCCCAGCTGCCAGAGGGTGGGAGCAGGACAGGCCTGGGCCCATCCATTGCTGCAGCTGCTGCACGGGCTCCTAAGCCCCTGGGCAAAGCCTGGGATGGGCCCCAACAGGCAGGGAGTGTGGCAGTGTGCCGAGGGGGAGAGGTGGGGTGGGGTGAGGCCAGCCCGTTGGGATCTGCTCCTCAAAGACAGGCCCTAGCCCTCACTCATGAGCCTGGAATTGGGGAGTGGAGGGAGGGAGGCACACACCCAGGAAAGGAGGGTGCCAGAGCCAGGTGTATGTATCTTAGGAGGAGGGATATTGGGGAAGAGCAGTTCAGCTTTGTGTCCCTCCCATGGTAGAAGGTGACAGGGAGGCATTCAGGGATCTGCCACCCTTCCCCCCTTCCTATTTAACCTTCATCCCTGGAACACACCCTGCATTTTTAGCAGCCACCTCCCCTTGGCAGCCATGCTCACATGGTCCCCTCTGCACAGGGCCCTCTGCTAAGCAGAGAGAGATCCTTATAGAGCTGAGCAGCAGCTCATTTTACAGATGGGGAAATAAGTCTTAGAGAGGCTTTCTGGGCCTTTCTCTAGGAGGTTTTCCAGAGTCTGTTGTTGGGTTCTTGTAGACTGGCATCTTTGACCACTTGTCCCACAGAGGGCAAAAGGGATCATCATACCTTGCCTGTTAAGTCTTTTCTCCCCAACAGAAATCTTAAGCACCTGAAAGCCAGGGACCATATCTTTGACTTTCCCCAGTTTCCCACAGTATTGGGCACTATGCTGGGCACAAAATAGATGCTCAGAAAGTATCTGTTGGTTAATCAGTAATCAAGAATGGATTCTATGCCCAGCCAAGATCTTGCTGCATCCTGTTCCTCTTTGCCTTCTCTTCTCAGAAGAATCACCTTCCTCCTGGTTGTCCTCTGGCACAGTCAGGAAAGAGTGGGAATCCCTGATTTTGAGTTGGAGGAGTGGGTGTGATGCTGACAACCTCTTCTCTCCCTTCAGGCACCTGTATCAAGTGCAACAAAGGCATCTATGGGCAGAGCAATGCCTGCCAGGCCCTGGACAGCCTCTACCACACCCAGTGCTTTGTCTGTTGCTCCTGTGGTGAGTGCAGCCCCACCAGGCCTTCTGGACCAAGGCCTAAGCCTTAACCCCCCCCCCACACACACACACATACGCACATACATACACTCACAAGTGCTTAGGGAAACAGGAGGAGAGCTTGTGCCTCTTGATTTTCTCTCCGAGCAGCTGTCAGGTCCCCACCGAGTGTCTGGACGTCCACAGCTGCCCCACCTTCTCTCTTGCTCTCCTCTCTGTCTTCTACCTGGCCCCCTCCCCCATGCTGGGTCTGCTTTCTGAAGCCTCCCTCTCCCTTACTCCTTTAGTTGATTTTCCTTCTGTGTGCCCCTCTCTTTCTTCAGCTCCTTTCCTCCCTTCTTCCCTTCCCTCTTTCTTCTGCCTCCCTGCTTGCCCAGCCTGGACTCCAGCCCAGCCTCCAGCCTCTCCTTGGTGGGGTTTGGTCTTGGGCAGCTGAGTTGCCCGGGGCAACAGTGAAAGAGAGGAATGTAGGAAGGGCGGGGGTGGGGTGGGCTAGGGGAGTGGGGAGCCGTGGGGGGGTGGAGAGGGGGTTTTCTCTTGGCTGGTCAGAGTTCAGCCACCTCGCTAGAGTGCAGGCCACTGGGCCATGCCAAGCTGATGACATCACGCTCTAGGAATGCCCGCTGCTGTTAGCTCAGGAGGCCTGCTTTGGGGGTGGGGGGGTTGCTCCTTTTGGCCTTAACTCCCCAGCCTCTCCCTCATTACCCCCTCCTCACTGCTTGCCCATTCTGATTCCTTTGCTAAACCTTTAATCTCCTATCCCTGCCTGTCTGACTCCAGCATTCAGCTTTTCTCTCACTTCCCCCAGCCTCTGCCTGGTTCTCTTTAGGCTCATCTATCTGTCTGTCTGTCCTTCTGTCTATAGGGCTTCTTCTAGATATGTTTCTTTCCCTTTCTCTCCTCTTCTGTGTCTTATGAGTTTTTAAGTCAGCCGTTGTAAACCACTGGGCAGAGCTGGAAGTGCAGATTCTGATGGGAAGAGGGCAAAGGTGGAAAAACCTCTCCATTCTCTGCCCTGTTCTCACTCCTCCCCCATACCTGACAATTTAGACACCCTGTTTCTGGTGTTGGTCACATTGGGGGATGGTCCTGCCTTGTCTGCTCACAGAGGATCTTGGGCTGCCCCTGACCTTGGAGACTCTGGGTCCCTCTAGGCCTGGAGAAGCAGCCTGGTGCAGCAACAAAGGGGATCGACTCCCAAACAAAGCACTTTGTCCCCAGCAGTCACTGCAATGTCCCCTCCCTCTGTAGAGTCTATCCCTGGAGGGAGAGAGACAGGATTATGAGAGGACGACAGCCATGCTCAAAAAAGGGCCCTAGGTTGAAAGGTCCCAAAGGACAAGGCCTGCGGTAATATAGTTCTCTCTATGCAACTCACTTAGCACCTTGTTCACAGAGCTCCTGTACCATGTACTTTTGGTTGGCTTTGCTTCCCCAGGTGACTTCCATATACCGGGCACTGGAGAGGAAGGTCCTCCTTTAGGGGAAGGTCATGGAAAGCTGTTGAGGCAGGGGCTACAGGAGCAGTGAGTAGAGGAGGGAAGTTCACTGGAATGAGGCCAAAGCAAATTGGAATTGCATCAGATAGGATTTTTGTGTAAGGAGGGAGGACAAACAGCAGTTAGGAGGAAAAGTACTAAATAAAGTCCACATTTAAATACATCATGCAACATCAGGAAATGGTGACCCTGGAGTAGCTGGAGCCAACTCCAGCCCCTTCTCTGCTGCTTCTAGGGCGAACTTTGCGCTGCAAGGCTTTCTACAGCGTCAACGGCTCTGTGTACTGTGAGGAAGATTATCTGGTAAGTAAGGGGTTCCTTGGGCCTAGAATTGGTTCCCACACTATGGCCCCCTTCTTGGTGGCTCATTTGGGGCCCACCCATCAGGTCATTTTCAGCTTGGTAACATCCTTCCTTTGTCTTTTCTTTCTCTCCAGTTTTCAGGGTTTCAGGAGGCAGCTGAGAAATGCTGTGTTTGTGGTCACTTGATTTTAGAGAAGGTAAGGAAAGTGTCTTCAGCTGGGACTCTGTCAGGCTGAGGGACCTAGAGGTGGGCCTCAGGGACTCAATGGGTGCTGAGAGGTGGTGGGAAGAGGAAACCTATCACCAGATGAATTGTTTTCATCCCATTCCTCCCCAGAGCAACTCTGTAGAGTGGCTTCCTTTTGCCTATGGGATCAAGTCCATGGCTCCTAATCCCACCATACAAGGCTTCTGTGATCTGGCCCCTCCCTGATTCTGCAGGCATAGGTAGGCACTCCAGCCTGAACTAGAGTGATGGGTTCTGGGTATTAATTCCTTTTCTGCTACTGGCTGGATCAGTTGAAACTCAGTTTTTTCCCCCATAAGAAAGGAGGGATCAGATTAAATGAGTACTCTCAACCCTAAGGCCTAGCAGATCACCTAAGAACTAAAAAAAAACCACACAGATTCCTGGGTCCCATCAACAGAGATTATGGTTTAATAGGTCTGGAGTAGGATCTAGGTATTGATTTTTTAAAAGCTCCCCAGATGATCCTAATATACAGCCTAATATACAGAGTTGAAAACCATTAGACTAGATGCTCTTGAAGACCTTTTTCAGGATGTCTGCCTTCATTTTAAGATTTGTTGGCTCCCTCAAACTACATAGCATTGTTCTGGTAGGATAACCAGGGGTTGGATGAGGTTAATGGAGCAGCAGAGAACATAATGGGTAGCTGGAGAGCCAGAACTGGGGCTGGGAGACTGATTCTCCTCCCACCCCACGAGCCAGATCCTTCAAGCCATGGGGAAGTCCTATCACCCAGGCTGCTTCCGCTGCATCGTTTGCAACAAGTGCCTGGATGGCATCCCCTTCACTGTGGACTTCTCCAACCAGGTGTACTGTGTCACTGACTACCACAAGTGAGTCCACCCCCTGGGGTGTGGTGTGGAGCCGGGCCCAGGGATTCCCCAACCTCAGCTCATCTCTACCCACTCTCTTTCAGAAATTATGCCCCCAAGTGTGCTGCCTGTGGCCAACCCATCCTCCCCTCAGAGGTCAGTATGTCTGGGCTTTCCTGCAGGCAGCCAATGCTGCTGTCTCTGGGGAAGGGATGGGGATATGCTGATTGGCGTACCGCGGGAAGCAGTGGTACTAAGGAATGCACTCTGCAAAGATTCCCGTGTGACTCTGCTCTTGGGGTCACTACCCTGACCCTAACATCCGGGTCCGGACATGTCTGACAGCCTCTCTGGGCCCAGGCTTCATCTCTTCTATCCCAGTCCAGAGGAGGAGACTTTCTCTGAGGTCAGGATCACCAGATCCCATATGTAGGGGCTGGAAACATGTGGAAAGAACCTCAGGGCTGGAAGGAAGGGGTCAGAAATTATTTAAACTGTTTGTGTTGAGGGTGTGCCTAGAAAGAGAAGCCAAAAGCTAAAGAGGAACCAGACCCTATTGGATCTCCTTGTCCCCAGCTTAGCCTACTTAATTTAGGCCACCTGCCCTTTTCCCTTCTCTCTGCCTCCCTGACAGCTGGGAGAGGTAGGCTCAGGTGCCAGGTGGGAACATGCCCTGCTGGAGCATAGCTGGGGAAGAGTGGGTTTCAGGTAGAATTTGCGAAGGCCACCTCAAAGCTACAGATTATTAGAGAGGCTCTGGAGGCTTTGCATGTTCTTTCCTTTGGAATGGGAGGCAGCCTATATGGGGGGAGGTCATGTTGCTCTCATCTCCACAGGGATCTCTGTTTCAGGGGTGTGAGGACATTGTGAGGGTGATATCCATGGATCGGGATTACCACTTTGAGTGCTACCACTGTGAGGTGCGTGTTGGGGATCAGGGCTGCTGGAGGTAATTTGGGATGGGGGAAGGAGGGAAGGAAAAAGTCAAGCCCTAGAACAGTCAGTCATCCATGGTAGAGGTGTAGGGCATGGAAAACAGGAAGATGCTCTATTTTCAGTATGTTCCAACTTTTCTCTGGTCATGGTTGTGTAGTCCTTTCTGAATCTGGCTTTCCCAGAGTCAAAACTCCCTTAGACTAGGGGACTCCTGGTAATGGCTAGAAATAGGGGCCTCATAATATCTACTGCTGCAGCGACACCTGGTGTCCAGCTGAGGCATTTTTCAGGTTTCTCCTGGAGTCTATACCGGTCAATCCCCCAACCCTTTCTTTGAGTCCTTAGGAGTCTGGTGTTGAGAGGGCAGACTCCCTGCATGTCCTCCGTGTCTGGGGTGCCTGGGCTAGAGTGACCTAGGTGTTCTTCCTCCCAAGGACTGCCGGATGCAGCTGAGTGATGAGGAAGGCTGTTGTTGCTTCCCTCTGGATGGGCACTTACTCTGCCACAGCTGTCACATGCAACGGCTCACTGCCAGACAGCCTCCTGCCAACTATATCTGAACTGCTATTGCCGCCACCGCTGCCAACACCACTGTAGGCAAACTCTTCTGGCCAGTGGACCCCTCTGAGGCAAGCCAAGGCAAGGCATGCACTCTGCAGGCCTGGGAGAAGAGTCCACTGGGGAGGGCCCCAAGGGCCAGAGACCCAAAGATCTTGACATTCCAAATGGATTGTGGAGGATATCTCCATATATGTTTGTGGATAAGTCAAGCAATGTTCTTGTTCTAAATTACAGGAAAAGAGACAAGACATCTTGGGAGCGCCTCATTCTTTTGTATCCCACACACAGTCAGATATGGGTCAGCGGATTCTTATTACAATATCTTATTTCTGTATCTGGATGAAGAAATGGAAACTTGGACCTTATTAATGTGTTATTTCTTGGCCTTGCTCTCTCTAAGGAGTAGGAAAGCTTTTCATTACTCTGCTAGGGATGGGGATTATCTCTGGGAGGGCCTGCTGCCTGTATTGCCTGTTGCTCAGGGACTCACATGGGCCTGGGGGGGGACAGGTGGGTGCCTGTACTTGGTTCCTTTTCTCCTCAGCCAGGGGAAGTAATGAGTGGGCCTCTGTGGGAGTGGAGCTTCAGGATAGCCACACTCCCTGCCCACTCCCAGGTTTAGGTGCACTGAGCCTTCCAGCCCAGCCCAGCGTATGCGCACATGGGCGCATTCAGTTCATACAAACACACTCTCACTTTTTCTCAGGTCACTCTCCCTAGCAGTAGCTCACCACTCCAAACCTGCCACCTCTCAAGAGGATCCCAGGATTACATTCCCTGCAATCCCAAAATTCTTGCCTGGGTTCTGGGAAGCCAGAGGAAGCAAAACTTTGATTTGGTTCTAGTCAGCTTGGCTGAAACTAGTTCACCTAAAACTAGGTTTCTTAAAACCAATTCAGTGAAAACTTGTTTGCTTAATGTTCAGTTCACTTAATGACCAATTTGCCAAAAGTTCAGTCCCCTTTTGGGTGTTTTTATATCCATTTAGGTGTCCTAGCTTTTTTTGTTGTGCTTTCAGTATTCTAAGGATTTATTTCTACTCATCCAACAACATAAATTTATCAAATTTGCAGCACTTTGCAAATGAAATTGCTTCCTACCTTTGTAGATGTCTTTTTCTATGTTATCTACTTTTTCAAACACTTTTTTTAGAAGTTCAGAGTTTCTAGCAATAAATGTAATTGGTACAGGCATTTTGTGTATCATTTTGTGTTTCTTAATCCAGTATTCCTTTACAAATTAGAAGCCTTGAAAAATGTAATGGAGTGCTATGCTGTTTTGATGCTTTGGTCTAATTTCTACATTCCTGCTGTTAAAATGCCAATATATTCTGAACAAATGAACAGGCATGTGGCATATTCAGTTCACTATCAATTAAATGTACGGACAACAATAACAAGTAAAAGGGTGAATCTGCTAAATCCTTTTGAAATGCTGCAGATTTGATAAATATTTATTTTAGACTAATTGGCTCTAGGTGAATTGGTTTTAGGCAAATTAATCTGGTATACTTTTGATTCTTAGTCTTCATTTTCTATCACTTGGAGTGTCATGCTGGAAATGATGACTCCTGAGGACAGAAATTCCATATCTGGGGGCTATTCTTAGATAATCATGCCAGTCAACCTGGGAATTGCATAGAAGGAATAAGAGTAAATGAGGAAACTCTGAGTTCAGATTTCATACAACTTGAGTGCCAGAGGTGGGGAAAATGCACTTTTTTTTTTTTTTCCTGGAAGGGTAAATATAATGAAACTGAATTCCTTATCTTACAGATGGGATTGCTTTTTTTGAACTATTATTATTAAATAAGTGAATACACAGATCCTGTGACTGGGAAGTTTTCTCACCAGGCTGCTCTGAGGCGAGAAATCCAGAGGAGCATGTGCAATTTTGTATCTGTCCCTTCAGTTCTGTCTTTTTATGCTTAAGGAATCTTGTTCTTTCTGGCATTTTAATTCATTTTTTCGTACTCTGATTTTGTTCCTCCATCAGTTCCTGACCTGGAAAACTCATTCCTTTCTAGTTCTACATTGATTTGTCCCAGTCCTGGGGCTCCCCAAACTCTGTTTTTGCCACTGGGGCTACTATTCCTGAGGAAAAGCAACTGATAACATCTGATGAGGACAGGCCTAGGGAAGAGCAGGCATGGCAGGAGAGCAGCTCCAGCCACCCCATGTCATCACTGGCAGGCTCCCAGTTGTACCTGGCATCACAAGAGCTCCCCTTCCTCCTGTTTGCTGAGAGGTGGCTCATCCTTAATAGTCCCATCTTAATAGTTACAGTTGATGGTGAAAGATTCATGGGATGCTGCCAAAAACACAGCAAAATGTAGACCTCATTTGGCCAATTTGCCACCTGATTGTCATTGAGAGCCAATAGTCCTGAGGCGGGGAAAGAGGAAAAATGGAAGAATTATGGAATCCATTTTGGGTCTCTTTAGATGAGAGTCACAGGACAGGGATCAGGCTTTTACAGCAGACGTCAGCTATTTGTTCTGCCCAACCCCGTTCCCCACAGGCCTGTACAGTGGTTTATCAAGAATAAGGCTGGTGATGGTTCTCCCTCTGCCTTACTCATAAGGAGGCTTGACTGTCTCCCCCTCTACCGCCTGGAGCTCTCAAGGCCTCAGGGAAATGGTAAGATACTGTTTATAATCAGTCTGGAGACTGTCCTCGGTCAAGGAGGGGTAAGAGAAAGAGCTATTTCCAAGCACATAAAGCCAGTTGGATGAGATTGTACCTATAAAGAAGGGAGCAAAAAATTGGAGAGGAGTCAGTGGAATGGAGATAGAAAGATTAGAAACAAACAGGTGAACTAAGGTATTTTTTTATTATTTTTTAAGAAGTGGCCATACTTCAGAATTGGCCTGGGTTCATTCAGAGCCCTTAAGTTGAGGCTTCATAATGAGGGTCTAACCAATCCCAATCCTCTCATTCCTTACCTCCCTCTCAGTAAGAAGAACCTAAGGTTGGTCCTCTGCTGTGTCAACTGCTTGTATAGGGGCCCTTGGAATATGGGAATATCCATACTCGACCCTGGTAGTGAAGAACTAAGGTTTGACCTTGGAAATATGGGCAAGTTGTTAGGACAAGTCTAACTGTGATGGTAAGAGAATCATTGGAGGCAAACTGTCTACTGTGGGTGTTATTTCACCTAAGTTCAACCTCACTTGGAAAGGATAATACTCACCCAAGTGAAAGGAGCCGGGGCACCATCCGAGCAGGGAGGGAGGGGTTATGAGGAATACTTACTAAAGAATATTGGTTAGGCTTGTATCCTAGGTTAGAGCCATGCTGGGTGCAATCTTAGAGATTACTTAGCCCAGTCACCTCATTTTACTAAATGAAGAAACAAAAACTCTGAATGCTGAAGTGATTTACCCAAGTTCACACGGCTAGATAATGTAAATTTAAAATAAAATGACTTTCCAACTTTTGAAAACTAATAAGGAGTTTAACCCCACCTGCTCCCTATCACAGAGATCTCCACGGCAGTGCTTTAGAAGTTCACTTGACAGTAAAAATGAGGTAAGTGCTTCACTAAGATAATTAGGGAACACAAGAGACAATAATGAAAACTTTTGGCTCATACAAGTGCTTTTTTTATTAATAAGAATTCACAATAAAGTTGTTAAAACACACACACACATTAGAAGCAAAGGAAATACAGAGAGTCCCTGCCCTTGAGGTCACAATCTAGCCAGGGAGACAAATACACACTTAAAATGCCTTGAGATTATAAGCAACATGTCAGCAAGTGCAAAGTAATTAAGTGTTACAAACAAAAGAGCTAATGCCTGCCACAGGATACAGAGTGATGACACAGGTGAGGCATTTTCTGATCAGAGGTCACAAGGTGGCAGCCCACAAGCATCATCTTGCCCACAAATGCATTGAGTTTGGCCCACTGGGAGCTTTTTTTTTTTCCCCCAAACAAGTCAATTTTATTGATACATACCAACAAAACACAAATCCACCCAAAGTGCACACTCAGTGTCATTCAGTGCAATCACACGTGTGCATTCATCACTTCAATCATTCTGAGAGCACTTTCATTATTCAAACAACAATAAACAACAAACAAAACTCACCTCTCAATCTCTATTGGGAGCTATTTTTTTTTATAACACTAATTAGAACCACAGTTAAGGAAGGAAACACCTTGACAGAAAAACACCAGCTAATGTAGAAAGAATGGTAGAATTAGAAAAACAGCATTTTGTGAACTTTAATAAAAGTGTTGATTCTGGAAAGGATTATTAATTGGTGTTAAAACCATACGTAGAATAGTTGATGGAGAATTGGACATTGATAAAGTGCCCAGTAACACCACAGTTTATGGTCCTGAGGCCGGGCATGTAACTGTGTTGCAGGGATCAACTGTCATCACCTATTACCTGGAATCAGTCTTGGCATGAATGGTAGGCCAGTTCTGGTGTGCTGCAAGTACATAACCCAAACCAGAATATATTCTAGCTGCTCTCCACCCCACCCACCCCCAAAGGAACTATTAGATATAATCTTGTGGCTTACAGGAAATATTGGGGATAGAGAAACAAACTAAAGGGCACTAGGAGGAAGCAACGAGACACATCTAGAAGCTGAGGCATTCTGTAGGGCAATTGGCCATGTCTCTTCAGCAAGTCAGTATGATTTTTAAAAAGCCAAAACTGCTAGATTACAGAGATTTACAGGATATAATAACTGAGTACAATGCATGGGCCTGGATCCCTTATAGGTCTGGACAAATTGCTGTAAGGACATTTGGAGTCAATTGGGAAATTTTGATATGGACAGAGGATTTGGTGAGATGAAATTTTACTGAGATGGAAAGGTCAAGGTCGTTAATTTTTAAAAGCAGGTTATAAAACCATATGTACATGGGAGTGGGTGTGGCTCAGTGGTTGAGTGCCTGCTTCCCATGTACAAGGTACTGGGTTCAATCCCTGGTACCTCCTTAAAACAAAACAAAAAAATGTACAGGCTGAGCATATTTTGTGTTAAAAAGATCTCAAAAAAAGATAACTTGGTGTTAACAGTGGTGATCTCTGAGTGATGCAAATACGTTTAGCTGTTGGCCTACATTTTTTACTTTTATATAATGCATTGTGTACTGCCTCTGTAATAATAAGCTATTACAAGTAACATAACTGGTTGCCAACATTTAGTTCATGAGATTTCACATAAAATCTGGATATTGTACACATACGGGGTTCTGAGGATTTTTGAATAATTAGAAGATCTGTCACCCCTGAGCTTCCATTCCCACATGGCAGCTATTGATTGGAACTGAGCGACAGCTGTCCCTTTATTTGGTTCATTCCTTCCTTAGTTCATCACAGTGCCTGTCGCTCTTACACCTGTACTTTTCACATACTGCTTACCTGTCTGGCTCCTGCAGACTGGGGTTAGTAACCCCTGGTTTGGACAATCCTGATGGGCTCCCTATCTCCATAGAGCCGTCCATCCAACAATTTTTTTTTTTTTTTAAGATTTATTTATTTATCCCCCCCTTGCTGCTTGTGTTTGCTGTGTCCATTTGCTGTGTTTTTTCTGTGTCTGGTTATCTCCCCCTTGCTGTGAGGTCTTGCTGCATCAGCCCACGGCACCGTGTGGCCTGGCCTGCCCTCACAAGGGGGCCCCGGGAAGAGAACCGGGGGCCTCCCATATGGTAAACGGGAGCTCTATAGATTGAGCCACACCCACTTCCCGTCCATCCAACAATTTAGGTTTTTTTGTTTGTTTTGTTTGAGGTACCGGGGCTGGGGATTGAACCCAGGACCTGGTATGTGGGAAGCAGGCACTCAAACACTTGAGCTACATCTGCTCCTCAACAATTTAGTTTTGAAATGCTGCCCAAGAAAAGCATTGATTCCAGAATTATCTATACCTGAGTTTAACTTTATAAGGCAAACCATACATGGGAAACCCAGATGTGATAATCTACTTGGCTATCCTGTAGTTGCATACTGTAAATTAGTTTAGCCAAATTTCTCTTCAGTAAATAGCATATAAAAAGTATACTAAGTTGCTAACTTCTTCAAGGTTTTGCCTTTTTTTTTCCCCATAATGCCTTAATCATAGGAGACCTTTCAAAAGAAATTCACAATGTGTTCATCCCAAGCATGAAACTCCAAATGCCCTTTGGTTGGTCTATTTCTCATACTGGGTTCTGACACAATTTTTAAAGGGGAACTCACTATAAGACAATGTCACCATCAATTTAAAATCTAGAGAGGTCCTTTTATCAGCCTGGCACATTTTTTTCACATTACATAACTCAATGGTTATAACAAGAACTGTACACTTTGTGCTTCATGTCTAGCTTTTCAAAATGATACTAGTCTTCCTCTTCTGAATCAATTTTCTTTACTGCCTCATATTTCTTTGGTAAAAATTGTTTTGATCTGTCCCAATTTTGAGCCAAATTTCTCAGCCTTGTTTGAGATCCACAATTTCCTATCAGGCCTTATTTATATACTAGTTCACAATAGTGTCTCTAAGTGAAACCAGGCTCATTCCAGTTTGTATAGCAAAAGTTTCTGTGAACAGACAGGCAACCCTCGAAGCCACAAGGTACTGTGTTTGAAATCCCCTTGGAAGTGTTAAGCAATTGCAAAAATGGCACATTATGAACATTTGTTCTGAAATTTTCATTTGATGTCATAGGTTGATTACATATTTTTAAATCCACTTGTTTTCTTCTTAAATCATGTACTTACAATGGGCATGAAATTTTCTAGCTTAATCATCAATAGTTTTGAATCTGAATACCTTCATTTTTGCAGTAAACAGCCTTAAAAATAATTATAAACTCCCTTGACTGCTTGTAAAATTTTTATTATTCCAGAAACTAGTTTCTGAGTCCATAACACCATAATATAGTCCTGCTGCTTGTCTTCAAATACTTTGAAACTTATTTTTCAAGTTTTTCTAAATACTTGCTCAGTTAAGTGTGGTTCCAAGTTCCAATGGCCATTTTAATGTCCTAGCTTTGAAACTGGTTATTAAACCCAAATTTTCTGCTAGAAGATTTCCACTTAGTATCATAAATAAAATACTGAATACTCACCAAGAATCTCTCTCTTTGGAGTACCACTTTTGTTTCCTGACTAGAGTATGGGGGACAGAGTGCCTGCAATGTTCTTAGCAAACTTCCATTCTCTGTAACTCTAGACAGTATGGCAAAAGAATGTCCATTAAAATGGAGTGGATGTGGCTCAAGTGGTTGAGCACCCACCTCCCACATGGGAGGTCCCAGGTTCAATTCCCAGTGCCTCCTGAAAAAACAAAATCAACAAGCAAAACAAATGAGAAAACCAACTCAGGGAAGCCAATGTGACTCCGTGGTTGAGTGCCAGCCTCCCACATAATGAGGTCCTGGGTTCAATCCCTGGCCCCCAGTACCTAAAAGAAAGAAATGAACTAAAAAAAAATCATTGATAATGTCTGGTGGTGATGGTAGCACAACATTGGGAATGTAATTAACACCGCTGAATTGTATACTCAAAAGTGGTAGAAATGGGAAATTTTATATTGTATATATGTTACCACAATAAAAAATTTTTAAAAAAGATATGCTGGATGAAAGAAGGCAGTCAAAAAAAGTACATCTGTATTTGATTCCATTTACATAAAATTTAGAAAGTGCAAACTGATCAATAGTGACAGAAAACAGATCAGTGGTTGACTGGGGCAGGGAGGCATGAGAAAGTCAGCTAAAAGAGGTACTGATGCAATGTACCAGAAATCTGTTGGCTTTTATAAAGGTATTTATTTGAGGTAGAAGCTTACAGTTACAAGGCCCTAAGAGTCTAACTCAAGGTACCATAAGGGGTACTGTCTCATCCAAAAGCTGTTGCCATGTGTTGACGCAAGATGGAGGGCGACGTCTGCAAGGGTTCATCCTTCCTCTTCCCTTTTAAGGCTCCATGGGTCCAACTTTTTCCGATCTCAGCTGTAGGCTGGCATGGGGCTTGTCCCTCTTCCCAGGGTTCATTTCTTTCCGGGCTCAGCTGTTCTCTTCACAAGATCAGCTGTAAACTATCAGGCTCATCTCTCTTCCTAGGGCTCCAGCATCAAAATTAAGTTCTCTCCTCTGCTCTTTTTCTGTGTTCTCCTGTGTGTCTATTTTCAAGAGAGTGGGCACTCAACCCTGCACATCCTAATGATGTGGTCAAATCAAAACCCTAATCTTAACATAATTTAATCAAAGACATCTCAGCTGAATCTAATACAATCAAAGGGTATCACGCCCAGAGGAACAGACCAGTTAACAAACATAATCAAATATCTTTTTTGGAATTCATAAATAATATCAAACTGCCACAGAGGGGCACAAGGAAACTTTTTGGGGTGATACATATGTTCACTCTTGATTGTGGTGATGCTTTCACGGATGTATACATATGTATTTGTATGTCATAACTTATCACATTGTACACTTTAAATATTGTTTGCTAGTTACAACCCAAGGAAACTGATTTAAAAAATCAGAAAAAAATTATTGGAGAGATATTAGACTGAATTCTATGGCTTCTTGCAAATCTCTCTTGCTCAAGGACACCAGAGGGTATCTGACTGTAAGATCCTTTTTTTTCAGTATTTTGCTGCATTTTTAAATGTCAGGATGGTCCATTAGCTCAACTTTCTAGTCTTATGTAAAGATGGCCTATAAAATTCTCTTCAGTTGGCCCATTCTTCTCTTGGACCCCAAGAATGCAACTTATCCTTCCTGTCTTTGCCTCCTTTGCTGGGGTGTTTCCTCCATTCTAAATGATCCAAATTTTCTCTCAGACTCAGCTAAAATAATATTTCACAAAATTTTTCCTAGCCATTTTTGCAGAAAGAGTTCTTACCTTCTTCAGTTTCTCTAGTATTTATAATCTAAACTGCTATTTTTTTGACACCTATTTGCTGTCTTGTATTATTTTCTTTCCATGGGTATGTCTTATCTTCCCAACTAGATTATGAACTTCAGAACAGGGACTGAATCATATTTAGCTTTGTGTCTCCTCCAAGGCATTTAATAAGTACTTAATAAGTGTCCACCTCACTTTCATAGTCTTTCCAAAGCACTTTCTCAGCCATTATCTCATTTGATCATTACCTCAACACTCTGAGACTGGAAGAGTTAGAAATGTGATTTCCTCCTTTTGACAGATGAGGAACTTGAAGCACCCAGCTGCTTGTGATCTGCTCAAGGTCACAGCTTGTTACAGACAGAATGGGAACAGATAATTGCATATGAAGATCTGATCCTCAAGGCTTTTCACAACCACTCTATCCTCCTACCTGAAGACAGGCCTCTGCACCTGTCACCTCCTCATTCCACAAGTACTTTAGAGGTGCTTAGTGAAAACTTTATTTCCATATTTGAGAACTTGACAAATCTGGGAGATGAGATTTCAGTCAATTTCTGATCAGCTCTGAGTCACTAAAGCATTCTTGCTATTTTGTTCCAAGTGCCGTTTGTTAGGGACATTATGCCTGATACTTAATGATGCTGCACTACAGAGCTGAGGAAGCATAAATGATTTTTAAAAGCCTTAGAAATTGACAGCACTTTAATATTAAGCATGAAAGATGGCAGCTGACAAGATGACCAGGAATATAAAATTTCTGTACTGGATCACACCATTACTCTTATCTATTGCTAGCAGAATTCTTTAGCTGGTACTAAAGGAAAAGGTGAAATTCTCCACTTCCCAGAATACCTAGCCCTGAGATTCCTTCCCCACTACCCCAGGCTATCAACTTCTTTGATGCGTGAGATTTGATACTCTTGGTGCAGTTGACTTAGCATTATTAATGTTTGTTTTTTTTTTAGGAGATACCTGGTATTGAACCCAGGACCTAGCTAGTGCATGGGAAGCAGTCCCTCAACCACTGAGCAACATCCGCTCCCCAATAAGAGTTGGTTTTTTGGTTTGTTTTTCCGAGGTATTGGGGGATCGAACCCAGGACCTCGTACATGGGAAACACTTGAGCTACATCTGCTTCCCTAAATATTCTTTATTTTTCAAAATAATTCATCTTTTTACTAGATTCCAGTCAACTTGTAAATAAGAGGCTGTATGTGTAGGTGGGGTTGGGTTTAAGATTGAGAAAGACGAGGTGAATGAAGGATGAGCGATAAAGGGGAAGGCAGAGGAGTCCGCGGCGGGAAAGACAAGAGGAAGCAGACCGGGGGAGCGGGGCGGGGCTGGGCTGGCAGCACCTGAATCTAGCCCACGCAGACGCAAGGAAGGCAGGAGCCGAGGGCCATTGGGGCCAGGCCGGATGTCCATCAACGGTGCTCAAGGCGCCTCACCTAGGCTGGTCAAGCTCTAAGCAGTATTCCCAGCTCACTTAGATCAGCCATCCGTGACCTTCAACCAGTCACTTAACCGCTTTGCTCCTCAGTTCTCCTTTCTGCCTATTGTAAAATGGGTATGGTAATGACTTCCGGGTAGGACACTGTGAGACCTGAATGAGGTGAAGGAAGGCAAGCAAAACTCTTGGCGTAGTGCCTGACTCATGGCAGGCCTTCAATAAATGTTAGCGACGATTACTACCATTTTCTCAACATTGGCCATTAATTGAGGAGAGGTCCTCAAGAGAAAAGGTAAAGAAGCCATCCTGAGACCGTCGCGTTTCCCAGACCGAGTTCGGGAATACCCGAACACAGACCGTTGGGGACCGTGGGCACTAAGCCGGCGAGGGGCGGGGCCTTTCGTTCCCGCCTCTAGGGGTTGGCCCCGCCTCTCCCACGCGACCTCTCGCGCTCTTCCGGCCTCTTCCCCAACCCTGGCTTTCCCCTGCGGTACTGCCTGGCCTCACTTCCCCCAGCTCCTGCGTGGGGCCCGAGTGGGAGGTTCCGGAGCCGGGCACGGGCGGGGTCCCCGGGTGTTGATGCCACGGGCTGACCCACCCCAGCTTCTTCGACACTGTCTCTGGAACTTCAGCTGCCACTTGGTGCTCAGGTTTGTTTTCAGAGGGTCGGTGGCAGCGCTGCGGGGAGGAAGCGCGCTGGGAGGGTCAATCCGGCCAACCCCCGGCCTCCGGCTGCGGATACCGCCCTCGCCCTTGGGAATCCTTGGCCTCCCAGACAGAAGGGAAGTTGGCGCCGGAGAGCCCGCTCCGCATTTTGATTCATCTCGGGCCCTGTAAGGGTCACATCTTGTGAAAATACCTGTAAAATCAATTTAACGTTCAGTGCAGCGTGTAAAGACAGCTCTAAGAATTTAAAAGACGCCTGAGTCAGAACATTTAAATGCTTGGGTCCTTGTAGCAGCGTTTTAACACGTCTGGGTGCAGAGGGTGGAGAATTGAGGCTGATTGCCGCCACTGTTCACCCCCTGTAACATTTTAAAAAGGTAAAGAAAATCACCCTAAAAAACCGAGGTGGGCAGTTCCCCTAGGCGGGAAGAAGAGCTGACATTTTAAAAATTTGTGTAGGTCCTCATTTCCCTGTGCTAGATTTGCCTGCAAAAGTTTTGTTTGCAGGCTTAGATCAATGATAAACAGAATTGTTAAAACACCGCGCTTAACTAAGTAGTGGCCTTTGTTGACAAGTCGATGGTATTATTAATTCTTAATGTCTCTCCAAGACAGGAATCGTTATCTCAGTTTTGCAGGTGGAAAAAAGTTTGGCACATTAAAGCGTTTCCCTTAAATTCACACAGAAGCAATGACCGAGGTGCAAATTAAATCTAGCATTCTGACTCCTCAACTGCGTTCCCCTCTAGACCATGTTACAAAACAAATGAGTAGTTTACTTTGATGTTACTCATAAAAAGAGGGAGTAAACCAAATGTTCAGTGAACGTGAAGTGTTAAATCGTAATAACCTTCGATGTCTCTTTTCTGCTTTGGGAGGTTCAGCTGTCCTTTGGAGTTTGATACTTGAAGAAAGGAGGAAGGGGTGGAGCAAAAAAATAGAAAATAACGTCGAGGGAAAAATTTTTTGTCTCCTGAGTCCAAACGGTGCTTATCTTTACTGCCCCTCTGTGTTGATGTGGTTCTTTGCAATGTACTCCATGTTCTGAAAAACACTGAGAGCTCACATCCCAGTTTCAGCCGCATTGACCTTTGAGTTTCTCTGGGTGCGCTGACCTCACTGTCAGTCTTCTTGTCATGCTCTTTCCTCCAGGTGCCCTTTACTAATGCTGTTAGGTGAAAACCAGTTGTTGTTGTTCAAGTGTGGAATGATTTGTCACTCCTGGAGGATGCTTCTAGAGTTAATGATCAAAAACTACCAACAAATCTTAGATGAAAGGACAAGTTAAAGAAGCACAAGAATAAAGAATATTGTGGAATTTGAAGTTTAGCTGAGTTATTTGACTGGGGGTAAAAAGCACACTTTGATTTTTTTTCTCCCTTTCCTCAGTCCACTCATAATTGGAAAATAGCAGCTCAGTTTTAACTTAGATATAATGTGTGTGTGTGTGTGTGTGTGTGTGTGTGTGTGTGTGGAATTTTCCTGCTTAGACACTAGTG
>JAQZBX010017638.1:0-20239 GCA_029593785.1 Cabassous unicinctus | reverse complement strand
ACCCGCTTCCCTGTATATATGCACTTTACCATACTGAGAAAGTTTCCTTTTTCCTATCTTTTGGAGTGTTTTTTTTTGTTTTGTTTTGTTTTTTAATCAAGAAAGGGTGCTCTATTTTGTCAAATGCCTTTTCTGCATCAATCAAGAGGATCATGTGATTTTTTTTTTTCTTCTGCAATTTATCAATGCGGCTTATTACACTAATTGATTTTCTTGTGTTGAACCACCCTTGTATACCTGGGATAAAACCCACTTGATCGTAGTGTATAATTCTTTTAATGTATGTTTGGATTCAGTTTGCAAGTATTTGTTGAGGATTCTTGCATCTATATTCATTAGATATATTGGTCTGTAATTTTCTTTTTGCGCAGTAGCTTTATCTGGTTTTGGTATTTAGGTGGTGTTGGCTTCATAGAATGAGTTTGGTAGCGTTCTTTCCTGTTCAATTTTTTGGAAGAGCTTGAGCAAGATTGGTATTAGATTGTCTTTGAATGATTGGTAGAATTCACCTGTGAAGCCATCTGGTCTTCGGCTTTTTATCTTTGGGAGGTTTTTGGTGACTGTTTCAATTTCTTCACTTGTGATTGGTTTGATGAGGTCTTCTATTTATTCTAGGCTCAGTGTAGGTGTTCATGTGTTTCTAGGAATATGTCCATTTCATCTATATTGTCTAGCTTTTTGGCATACAGTTATTCATAGTATCGTCTCATGAGCTCTCTTATTTCTGTAGGGTCAGTAGTAATGTCCCCCCCTCTCATTTCTGATTTATTTGCATCTTCTTTCTTTTTTTCTTTGTCAGTTTAGCTAAGGGTTTGTTGATTTTGTTGATCTCAAAGAACCAACTTTTGGTTTTGTTGATTCTATTGTTTTTTTCTCACTTTCATTTATTTCTGCTCTGATTTTGACTATTTCTTTCCTTCAGCTTGGTTTGGAATTAGTTTGCTGTTCTTTTTCTAGTTCCTTCGGTGTGCAGTTAGATCTTCAATTTTAGCTTTTTCTTCTTTTTTAATGTAAGCATTGAGGGCTGTAAATTTCCCTCTCAGCACTGCCTTTGCAGTGTTCCATAGGCTTTGATATGTTGTGTTCTCATTTTCATTCATCTCAAGATATTTGCTGAATTCTCTTGCAATTTCTTCTTTGACCCACTCATTATTTAAGAATGTGTTGTTTAATCTCCATATATTTATGAATTTTCCCTTTTTCTGTTAATTATTGATTTCCAGCTTCATTCTGTTATGATCAGAGAAAATGTCTGTATAATTTCAATCTTTTTAAATTTACTGAGACTTGTCTTGTGACCCAATATATGGTCGATCTTGGAGAAGGATCCATGAGCACGTGAAAAGAATGAATCTCCTGTTGCTATGAGGGGCAATGCTCAATAGATGTCTGTTTGGCCTAGTTCAATTATCATATTATTTAAGCTCTCTGTTTCTTTATGTAACCTCTGTCCAGATGTTCTATCTAATACTGAGAGTGGTATATTGAAGTCTCCAATTATTATTACAGAGACATCTAATTATCCCTTCAATTTTGCCAGTATGTGCCTCATGTATCTTGGGGCACTCAGTTTAGGTGCATAAGTATTTAGTATAGTTAATTCTTCTTGGTGAATTGCCCCTTTTATTAATATGTAATGACCTTCTTCATCCCTTATAACAGTTTTGCATTTAAAATCTATTTTGTCCAATATTAATATCACAAATCCAGCTCTTTTTTGGTTACTATTTGCATGGAATATCTTTTTCCAGCCTTTCACTTTTAACCTGGTTGTGTTCTTATGTGTGAGCCGAGTCTCTTGTAGACAACATTTAGATGGCTCATATTGTTTAATCCATTCTATCAGCCTATGTCTTTTGATTGGGGAGTTCAAGCCATTAACACTCAATGTTTTTACTGTAAAGGCATTACTTACTTCATCCATTTTGTCCTTTGGCTTTCTGTTGTCATACTGTACTATTGCCTGTCATTTTACCCTTGAACCTTGAATTTACCCTTCGTAATAACCTTCATTTCTACACTCTTCTCTAAGTCTCTCGTCCTTATTTTTTTCCTTTCAGGCTGCAGCATCCCCTTTATTATCTTTTGTAATTCTGGTCTTTTGGTAACATATTCTATCAGTTTTTGTTTTTATGTGAATACTCTGAATTCACTCTCATTTTTGGACAGTTTTGCCAGATACAGAATTCTTGGCTGGCAGTTTTTCCTCTTTCAGTACCTCAAATACATCATACAACTTTCTTCTTGCCTCTATGGTTTCTGTTGGGAGGTTAGCACTTAATCTTATTGAGTTTCCCTTGTATGTGTTACATTGCTTTTCTCCTGCTGCTATCAGAATTCTCTCTTTATGTCTGGTATTTGTCATTCTGAATAGTAGGTGTTTCAGGGTAGGTCTGTTTGGATTTATTCTCTTTGTGGTGTATTGTCCTTCTTGGATATTGATATTTATGTCTCTGGTAAGAGTTGGGAAGTTTTTGGTTATTATATCATCAAATATTCTTTCTGCTCCTTTTCCATTCTCTTCTCCTTCTGAGACACCGATAACACGTATGTTTGTGCATTTCGCATTTTCAATTCCCTGAGCCTCTATTCCATTTTTTCCATTCTCTTCTCTTTCTGTTCTCTTGTTTTTTTCCAGTTCAGATGTTCTGTCTTTAAAATCATTAATTCTGTCTTCGAGCAATTCAAGTCCATTCTTATGTGCCTCTAAAGTATTTGTACTCTCATACATCATGTCTTTCATTCCCATAAGGTCTGTTACTTTTCTTTATAGGCTTTCAAATTGTTCTTTCTGCTCACCCAGTGTCTTCTTAATAATCCTTTATTTCTTTAGTTACATTTTCTTTAAATTCTTTGAATTGATTTAGGAGAGTTGTGTGATTATCACTGATTGTCTTAAATATTTTATCTCTTCAGGATATTTGGTTTGTTCCTTTGGCTGGGCCATCTCGTCCTGTTTCCCTAGTATGCCTTGTAATTTTTTGCTGATATCTAGGCATGTGAATATGTTGGTGAATTTAGCCAATTTCTCTCCCCTGCCTATTGTTTTTTTCTTTTCTTTCACAGCTCTTCTTTGATATTTGGCTTAACTTATTCTAAGTCTTTAACATTTCCCAGCTTAAGTTATCAAAATTGGGCCAGAGAGTCACTAATGGGGCACAGATTTTCTCCCAGGAGTTAAGAGTAGAGAAAGAACCAAAAGCAGTTTTTGTCCATGCAATTTCCAGACCAGCCAGTAGATGGTGTTTGTTGACGCACCTTTCCAAGGGGATGTTTAACTCTCTGCTTCCCTGTGTTTTTGTCTGGCCAGAGCTGAGATTCAAAGTGGGCTCTGCTGGCCGAAAACACTGAAGAAAAGCAACCCCCCCAACTTCCCTTCCCATTTCCCTCATAACAGCTGACAGGGAGGAAGATGTCTGTTCCCCTCTCAGTCAGCTGCCCTGACCAGGGGTTTTACCCCAGCTTAATGTCTTGGGGGTGGGGGAGGGGAGCCTTTCCTGGCCGTCGCAGGGGTTTGACAACTCATGTTTGTTGTTTTGGGTTCTTTGTCTCTCTGTCCCTCACACTCCTGGGAGTTGTGTAGCCCTGTCCTGGTCTGCTGACCCCCAAAGCAGGCCCTTTGGACAGCTTTTGGCTCTTTCTCCAGTGTTTTTGTGAGAGAGTTGATCCCTGCCTGCCTAGTCTGACATCATCTTCCCACAATCCCTCGGTGATATTATTTTTAAAACTCCATTGACTTAGCAGTTATAGAAGACGCGAGGAGACCACGAAGAAGCACTTGAGATAGAGTCTGATCTCAGCACAGCTCTGACTCTCAGAGGCGGAAGTCAGTGAGGACTATTGGTGACCTCACCTGTGAGGCGGAGAGAGCCTTTAGACGGCGCTCAGTGAGGCAAGGAGATGCCAGAGAATCACGCAGAGACCAAGCCCTCGCATCAAGCCCATCCGGGCTCAAACCCAGCTCCCAGCGCTCACCTGCCCCGGCCCCGGCAGAGTCAGTGAGCCCACCCGGGCAGCCAAGGTGCCATTCATCCATCCTGCATTTGAATGTAGACGGGAGTTCTTAGGCAACCTGCCAACCTCTGCTTCAGTTTGGTCATCTATAAAATGGGAAAATCCTAGTACTTCCTGCATGAGGTGCTGAGAGGACCACGTGAGTTTTTACAAATAAAGCCCTAAGAACAATAGCGGAAGACACCAGAAGGGGCTCTGACAATCTTAGGCATTATTTCCTGAACTTCACACAAGTATTTACAACCATTTTTAAACTGAACGCTTACTGAGTGCCAGTCTCTGCGTTGATGGCTCAAATGGGATCATCTCGTTTAATCCCATGAACTCTAAGAGGGCTCTGGAGGGAGCCTTAGAGAGTTGCATGACGTGCCTACGTGGAGGCAGTAGCCGGCACTCAATCCCCGCTCTGAGACGTGAGCACAGACCCACGTGTCTTGGAAGCCTCTGCTCCCAACCGACAACAAAAGCCTCAAAAAATACCGCTGCCGAGGTTGAGCCACTGTACTGCTACCAGGATTAGAGAGTGATTGCAAGCCCCCAGCAAAACGCTCGCTGAACGGGAACAGCTGCCGAGTCTCTGGTGGTTTTCCTTGCGGAAGAGAGACACTCGAGTCATTCTGTAGGGGGAACAGAGTCCCACTAGCGCGCTGGGCGATGGCAGGGAATGGCACCCCCATCCCACACTAGCGGCTTTCTTCTTAAAGCAGTTTTCATTCTGTGTGGCTGCAGCTGTGGGAGGGGGCAATGCTTATTGCTGATTGGATTTTGTACTTGTCTATCAAATGAATAAACATTTTCACTTCTGAAGTGGAGTGCATCGAATTCCATTACAGTGCCAATAAAATGAAGGAATTCAATGCCGAGCCCTGAGGGGAAATGAAACCGCCCTGAAACGACACACACAGATCTTCTCTGGAAACAGCGTTTATCTATTTTTTACTATTTTTGATACATTTTGCTGCTGTACATTTCAAAATATTGCCCAGAAAAAGCGCCGACAGCAAAGCCTGTCATCCCTCTCCCCGGCGGATCGTACCTCACACCAAACCCCACGTCGCTCCTCAGCAGCCAGCCTCTTCCCGCCTTGCTCCTTCCCGGCTTCCTTAACTCCAAACTCCTCTCCTCTTCAGTTTAAGAACGTGACGTCATTCTTCATTTTCCATTCTTTCAGGAGTATGTTTTGTACTTAGGAAAACGCCCTATTAATAGCAGTGCTCCATACTGAGATAATCCCTCAAATCTCCGGCAGCCCGGTTTCCACGGGACCCACCTTTCAGCAGGTCCATCTCTGGGACGCCTGCCCATCCTGAAAAGTCAGCTCTGCAGGACCCCACCTTGATTTAGCTGGCACGGGATGGGGAAGGGCTGACAGACTTAACTGACCCGAAATTCTCATTGCAGTGACTTAAGCCTCTGTTTCATTCCGTTTATATAGATATTTGTTAAAAAAAAATCCAGACCCTGGCAAATGGCAATATTTACCAGTAAAATAGGTTTAACGATACTTTTCCAGCTCCCTCGAATGGTAATTGATATAATGCATGGGAGAAAAAGTGCTTCGCCAACTGTGCTGGCCAAGTGTGCGAGCTTATTATTATATTAGCTGGGTAATGAAGGCTGGCTAACGTAAGGGCTTATTATTTTGTCAGCTAGGGCACTGAGGGCTGGCTAATGCTCACTTCTTGGTGAAGAAGCCTGAAGCCTGGCTCATTCACTGCCTTTGAGTGGTGCGACCCTCACATGAAAAGAAAAGTGCGCTTTCGCAGCGCTAATTTAGTGATGATGCCGTGCAGACGTGGTTCTCCTTCCAAGGGTGACCTCTTAGATTCGTAGCTGAGCATGCTTCCTTTGCGGAGAACTTTTTCCATTGAACTGCTTCTTGGAGAGTGAATGCAGCAAGTGCTCCAGGTGAAGGGCTTTCTGGAAATACAGGTGTGTTTATAGAACTCTTGTCCCTTGCCAACCCAGAGCCGAATTGAGATGTTTCAAAGGAAAACAGAGAAATCACTGGATTATGTAAAATATCACACCAGCCCCTAAGTTGACACCCCATGTTTTCCCTGCTTGCACAGGCAGCGCCCTCTGCCTCCACCCGAAACCCCACCACTTCACAGTGCTGCTCTCCCTAGCCGGGACCTGTATGGCCTCCGGGGTGTGCGGTGGCCTCTCAGGTTAAACGTTAGAGTGTGTGGACATGCGCTACGTCACCCCATCCTCAGCGGCTGCTCAGATGCCGAGTTCAGGGAGCCCTTACCGTCACTTCACAGCTCCCATGGATCCACATACCCCGACTGGGAATCCTTCTACAAGAAAGGTCTTTCCCATCTGTTGGGAATGGAATCACGCCCCCAACCAAAGTCCATTCAGATCCAGAGCTCCGGTCCTGTGGTGTGACCCCACTGGTAACCAGGCACTCTGAGGATGGAATTAGTTCAGGTGTGCCCACCTGAAGAAGGTGGGTCTTCAGTCAACGTGGCTGAAGTCTATAAGCCAAGGAAAGAGAAGCCTCAGGGAGCAGCCAGAAGCCAGAAGTCAACGGAGCATAGAAGAAAAAGGAGAAGACACCGCCACATGCATTGCCATGTGATGGCAAAGCCAAGGAACCCAACGAATGCCAGCCAGCCAGAAGACCCCAACCCCGGAAAAAGCAATTCTTCCAGCCTCTAACACCCCAAGTCAATAAATTCCTGTTGTGAAGCCAAACTATTATATGGTATTTGTTCTGGCAGCCAGGAAGCTAAAACACCATCTAACCTGGCAACCAGGAAGGGCAGTGCTGACCTGTGGCCGGTCCACCGTGCCCCCCCACCTCTTGCCATTTCCCACTTGGACCCTGGACTGAGAAAGTGTCTCCCCAGGCTGGGCTAACTGGACTCCCTACGCCCTTGACCAACACATGGTCGTTCACCTCTCTTGCTTCCACTCCTTCCAGGAAGGACTCCTCGCCCCCTCAGGAATGGAGGCTTGCTCCTCCTTCCAGGCTTAACCCGACACAGCCACTGCCAGAGGCCCACTTCCCTCTTGCTCTGTGAGGGGTTTGCGGCAGGCCCTGTGCTCTAGCCATGGCTGCATATCTGCCGGCCAGAGGCAGTGAGCGGCTTCAGCTCCTGGGCAGACCATCCGCCCCAAACACGGCAGAAGGACTGAGGGCTGCTCCAGCCAGATAGGGGCACGTGCTGGGGCTGACGCGCCACGTCTGTGCTGGGAGCAGCAGGGGAGGGCGGGGGCTCGAGTGGCCCTGGGTTCCCTTCCCCAGGGGTGGTGCGATAATGCCTGTTGCATGTCTGGTGTCAAGTCTTGTCCCAAACTTGGACCCTGGGCTGAGAAAGCAAGACAAATGCCTGTTTCCCCTCTTGCCTTCTGTTCCAGAAATCGCCATCTGTAAGTCCCCTTTCCCCACATAACAGGGCAATCCTTTTTCTATTCCACCTTCCTTAGTAGCAAGGCCGCACTACAGGGCAGAGCGTCTGACCCACAGCCAGTGGCACCTCGAATCCTTTTTTCTTGAGCAGGTACAGAAAGTCTCCTCCCTCCACCGTCCTGCACTAACACGTCACTGCTGTCTGTTGCCAAAGAAAATGTCCGTGTGGCTCGTCATCTGCATTCCTGCGGGTGTGAACCCAATGTAGACGGGACTTCTCGAAGGCATTTTTAGTTAATGTGTGGTCCAACTAAGTGAAGAGGGGTCCTCCGCAGGTTTCTGGAGTCCCTTAAGAACAGAAGAAATCCAGGCACAGCCAGAGAAGCCACCGGGAGGAGCCGGGAGCTGGAAGCCAACGCCATGCAGAAATAAAAGAAGGGGACGTTGCCGCGACATGGGAAAGCCAAGCAACCCCCAGGATTCCAGCCAGCCAGAACGCTTCTGACCCTGGGAAGAAGCCGTCTGACCTCTGGAACAGGGAGCCAATAAATTCCTGTTGTTTAAGCCAAAACCAGCTTGTGGTATTTGTCATAGAAGCCTGGAAACTGAGATACTGAGTTAATCTGGGGTGACTTGAGATCAGATTTTTGCAAGATGAGATATCACCTGGTCAACAGATTCCTGGCATTTTGGAGTTCAGGACACTTTATCTGGTTATTTTTAACTGGGAGGTCATCAAAGAAAGATAAGGCTAAGGTTGCAAGAGTACAACAATGGGGACGTATCTTGGCAATTCCAAGAACACATAGGATTCCTTTGTTTAAAAATCACCATCAGTGTTATCTTCACAATTTCATTCAACATTCCAAGAGCATCACTCCCGATGACCCATCCCAGAAGACTTGGACTTTTCTTATGTGCTTTTCAAGTTGCTTTGGAGAAACTGTGACTATCATGGGTATAATTCTGATTCTGCATGCAATAAGGCTTTAGCATCTATACCTGAAACTACAAATGTTCCCACATAATCAACTGGTGGCTTGCCTAGGTCTGAAAGAAGCTGGATGGAGGACTGCTCTAGAATGAAGGGAAGGCTTTTATGGACGACTTCTGGCCGGGAGTCAGGGACCAGCTGTACCTGCCAAGAAGCTTAGATCTAGGATGGCAGTAACTCCAGTGGGCCAGCCATCAGGGGCATCGGACAGGCCGGGCTCGGCTACAGCCTTTCTCTGTCTGTGGACCACAGGTGACCTGCTTTCAGGGCCACTCACATCCTGAACGCACTCAGCGCCTGCGGTGGAGCGTGTGGGGCCAGGGTGTGGCCTGGCGCTCCTGCAGAGGCTAAGACATTACCACCTGTACCAGGTGGAGGTGTCAGCACCTCGTCAAGGGGTGGCCAGCTTTCCCGTCCCAGGATTTCCAATTATCAACAGCTTAAAATGCGTTTGTGAGCTCAGAATTACTGCTGGGCCATAGACCTGAGTCTTCTGTGCTGTGCAGTGTCTCAGCCTTCGGATTCAGGGTTCTTGCGACCTGTCCCTTGTTGTCGGGCCACAGCTCTGAGGGCGTGGCTGGGAGGAGGTGGCCCAGGATTTGGCATCAGACAGAGCTGGATGCAAATGCCGGGTCTGCTGGTCACTGGCTGGGAAGCTTTGAACCTCCTGGGGCCTTTATGAGCTTTCGTATCTGAGAAACGGGGATAGTGGTACCTCCTCAGAAGCGTGTTCCGTTTGCAAACTGCCCCCCAGGGTGTTCCGAAGCACAGCTGTTTGATCACGAGTGCCATGCTCCACACGTGCCACCGTGGCCTTTGATGTGGGTTTGACTGCGACAGCCGCACGATTTGATTCCATTCTCTTATTTCACGCCACACTGGCTGCTCAGCCTCAGGCTTGTTTCTCTGTTCCGGCGGCCAGAGTCCCTTCTGTGACTGCTGCTTTCCCAGGCTACACCCTGCTTCCCCTGGACTGAGGCTAGCCTCTCCTCACGCTGCGGCCAGCCCTGCTCATCGGGAGCCCTTCCCTCTCCCGTCCCACTCTGCCCGGAGGAGGAGGAGGAGGGCAGGGCAGCTCAAGCCCTCGCCGCGTGCCCTCACGACATCCGCTCAGACGTTCGGTGCTTGCGACGGAAGAACAGTGGAGCCCAGCCCACAGGGTGCTGTGAGGATTAAACAGGCAAATGCGGTAAACTTCTCGGAACAGCGGCTGACACGATAGGAATAATCAAAGTACTTGTTAAGTGAAAACGAAGCGACGTGGACAGTGGTGCTGTCGACAGGAGGTGTAACCGCACCCGTGAAACGAAGCCCCCTCTCGCTGGCCCCTTTCCTTTGGTTCGTCTTTCAGCGCCACATCCCAGAAGTGGTAAGAAAGTGGCTGCCAAGTTTGGAGTTTGGTCCTGAAGGAAAAGTTGTCAGCAAGTCTGATTTGGGTTAGGAGTACAGGCTGGGGGAAAAAGGGCTCCCGGCAGCTCTCAGGCGACTCAGCGTCGGCCACGAGGGCCAGGGGTTTCCGCAGGAGTTCGGGCAGGAGGGCTATGCTGACGTGGTGTGGCCGCGGCCTCCCAGGGCCGGGGCGGCGAGGCTGCAGGGGCGACAGGCCGTGACTCTTTGTCAAAGTGACTTTAACATTCACCTCACGGCCAGCACAGGATCGCTGGAGGGCTGTGGAGGTTTTACTTCGTAGGGAAAAAAAGGGTTAAGACCCTTTCCTAATGCCTCCTGAGGGTGCACTGAGGCTCTCCAGGCAGCCTTTCAAACACCAGTCCACGTTTGTACAGGAAAATCACGGACATCTGAGTGGCTGCCCACAAGCTACAGCCAACAGGACTGCACAGCATTTCCACCAAGGAGCAAGCAGCTCTTCACGGGAGTCCTGGAGAGCAGAGCTCCTGGGAGGACGCCGACAGTGGCTGACTGTCCTTGAACAGGTCCATGGCCAGTGAGGCCAGAGCTGGGACAAAGCATGTGGACACTTCCTTAGCAATTGGCCTGTTGAATCTAATACAAAATCGGTGCTTGAATGTTGTCTGATTTTTTTTTTTCACTTCCTTTTTTTGGTATTGCATTTTAAAAATATACTTGACAAAAATTATGGCTCATGACAGACTGGAAATTTTTAAAAGCCCTCCTTCAGCACTGAAAAGTTTGAGAAGCATTTTTTTTAAGCATCAGGAAAATTTTCCTGGCCATTGGTTCAGAGGGAGTGATGTGCTAAAATCTATGATTCCATGATTTCATGATCCCAGAGAGAAAGGGTTTTATGCAGAAATACCAGGTTAGCTGAAGAAAAGGCCAGCATGGAATTCTCAGCTGCTCTGTGGCCACGCTAAGGTCAGTGGATTTGCCACTAATCACATAGTCTACGGCTGGATCAATTTCTGACAACAGTGCTTGTCGTATAGATCTAAACTTCAATCCCGACTCCATCACTGACCACCTGCTTGGCTTAGAGATCCGGGTCTGCCCTGGACTTCTCTAAGCTAAAGTTTCTTCATCTGTAGAGTGTGACAGTCATACTTATTTCCTAGGTTAGTTTGAAACTCAGTAAGTTAACACTTGTATAGGATTCACCCTTTGCCAGGCAAATAGTACGATTAAACTTTTAATTCACTTAAATCTCACCCTCTGAGGTAGGTGCTTTGATCATCTCTACTTTGTAGAAGAGAAAATCAAGGCACCAAGTCGTGCAGCCAGTAGGTGGTGAAGCGGGAGGTCCAACGAGGTGGCCTGCAGGTCAGGTCCCTTTATGACAGTCACTTTCACGGGTGGTTGGAATAAAGGTGGTTTCCTGCTCACTTTACTCTCTTTGCCCTTTTTAGGTGGGCTCAGGTAGTGGCTACATCCTAGCCAACCCTCATGGGTCACAGACACCTGCTACAAGGAGACTCCCATCCCCACTTGCCCACCTACTGACATGTTTTACAACTGCAGAGTCCACTTGACAAGTTCCCGTCACTCATGGGGCCACGCAGGTTGCCATTGGCCAGCTTATACCTTCCCTTATTCCATCGCTTGTTGGCTCAACACCCATGTTTTGGGCACCGACAGGGTGCCAGACTTCATGTGAGGAACTGTGAAATAAGAAACAGTGAGCCAAAGCTCACCATTAAGGGGCTGTTTCCTGGGTGAGATGGACCCACAAACGTGATGCAGAAGTGTGGAGTTGTGGGAACAAGGTTCCAGGGTGACGGAGGTGGGCGAATGAACACCCTTAAGGGGCTGCTGGCCCAGTGTCCCCACTGGGGCAGGCCCCCAGCCCCTCAGCAAGCCGCCATATACAAGCATCCGCCAACCCCTCACCAAAGCCGCAGCCACAGAACAGCACGACACAGGCTCTCTGAGTAGGGGCGTGACCATGGGGTTTTTGGGTCTCGAAGGACTTCACATCAAGTTTCTGCTGAATGAGATTCAGAGATTCCCCCAGCCTAGACTTCCCCCTCCACGTTGTTTCCGCTCTGCATGCCTCTTCTCCTCAGGGCCCAGCTATCCTTTCTGCCGTCTACCCTTCCTGGTTTCGGTGAATTCCTCTGGTGAAATTTATCACACTGCAGTGACAGCTGGAGATGCACAGTCTCTAAACTCTCTCCTGAGAGCAGACTGTGCCTCGTTCAGGGGCCCAGGTTGCTGAAGACTTGTGGCCACTGAGGCTCCTAGGCTGCCCTGGCAATCGCTTCTACAGCTCCTGACTTAAGGTCAAAGGGGAGCTGTAGGAACACTGTCTTCCTTTCCTGGGGCTGTGGCAACAACGCCCAAAAACCGGTGCCTTCAAACGACAGGCATTCATTGTCTCACGGTTCTGGAGCCCCGAGTCTGGGACTCAAGGTGGCAGCAGGGCCGCGCTCCCTCTGAGGCCCGCAGGGAGGGCCCTCCCAGCCCTCCAGCTCCGGGTCTTGCTGCCCTCCTCGGCCCTCTGGCCTGCAGCTGCGCCACGCCAGTCTCTGCCTCAGTCTCCCCTGGGTCTGCCATCTCCTCTTCCCTCCTCAAAAGGACGCCAGCCGTGGCCTTTGGCCTCACCCTCAAAGATCTTATCTCCAAATAATGCCACAAGGTAAACCGTGAGCCCTGGATGTGTCTAGAGCGCAGGCTACAGGTGGGTGGCAGTGCGTGCGTGGACACAGGCAGACCATGGCGAAGATCAAGGGCAGTTCTCATTGGCTGGTGTGGTTTCCCCTTTCCTGGTCCTTCTTGCTTCCAAATTCAAGCCAGTCCTGGGAGTCCACAAGGCGTCTCTTAGTCTCCCTTCTCTCCTGGGGGTAGTTTCCTCTGGCAATACAAGATCTCTTTGGAAAACAAAGGTTCTGCTCCAGTGTCTGTCTTTCCTACTCATTCCGTTTCTCCAAGTGCCCCAGGTTTTTCTGGGGCTGGTGACCATGACTCGTGCTCTATGAAAGACACTCTTAACTGCTTCCTCACTTTCTTCCTCGCAATTCAAATCCAGGTTTTCAGTTGGTGGAGGGTGGGCCCAGGACCTCAATGGAAGCAGAAGCCCCTCCCCCAGATCCAAAGTGTGAATTACGATTGGCTTGGGGATTGACAGGTGACCAGTTCTAGCCAATAGGACAAAAAGGGGGTAGTCTGCTGGGGGAGGGCTCCGCTTCTAGAGTGAAAAAACAAAAACAAAAGTGCCACGCCAGGAAGAAAGTCTTTGGATCCTATGTCTTCTTTTCTGCTTGGAATACTGTTATGAGAAAATCATTCTGAGGACAGCAGGGACATCTTGTAACCATGAGGCAATAACTTTGGGGACAAAAGGCCAACACGCTGAAGATGGTATACCAGAAGACTGGAAAAGAGTGGGTCCTAGAAGGCATTATTAACCAGATTAACACCAGAAATGCCTACCCCGTGACTTCATTTTATGTAAGAAAATAAACTAATTTCTTAAGTGATTGGTCATATTTTAGGTTACTTGCAGCCCAAAGCTTTCTGCACAATACACTTTTTGAAGTTCTTTTTCTTTCTCTCATGAAACTAGGCTTATCTCTTTTCTCTATTCCCCACATTTCTAAACCCTAGCCTTCCTTCAAAGCCAAGTGAGTAGAAACTATTTTTTTTGGAGCTGGAAGTAACCTTCTGTCAATCCAACAGATGAGAAATCAAGGGAGAGAGAAGACCAACAATTTGGCCAGCACGTGCACAGCAAACATTTGGGCTGGCAG
The DNA here is from genome assembly GCA_029593785.1 of Cabassous unicinctus. Taxonomy (NCBI): domain Eukaryota; kingdom Metazoa; phylum Chordata; class Mammalia; order Cingulata; family Chlamyphoridae; genus Cabassous; species Cabassous unicinctus. The sequence continues at coordinate 6,705 of JAQZBX010017638.1, read as the reverse complement.
AGGCTGTTATTGCCCGGTTCCTGAGAGTCCCGGTCTCCTGGGCGGTTTCTCTCTGAGCTCAGGGCAGAGGAGCCCAGGTACCGCATCTCATTTGACTCCACAGCCTGTGCACCCAACACAGTGACTGCTCACCATGTGTCCCTTATCAAGGCTTGTTAGCTGGGTAAATGCAGCCCCAACTACAGTGTCCTCAGGGCACGTCACAGGGCCTGCGCACAGTAGGTGCTCAATAGTGGTGGATGAATGGTGATTGCTAATGGGTGTGTGATGCTCTATTTAAGCTCTGAGGGATTCATTTGCCAGAGACAGGGCAATTCAAAGCACTGGATTATTAACATGACACGAGGAGCAGCATACAACAAAGTTGAGCTTTGTTTGCGCTCTGGAGCTGGCGGTGGGGGTGAGATTTCTATTTCACCACTGCTGGTGGCATGGGCAAGAGGACGTGCCTTCACCTGTCTGCCGCAAATTGCCTGAGAGCAAAAGCAGGAGTAGAAGCAGTCACTCCTGCAGGAAGAAACGGAATTCTGGATGGGAATGGGCAGCACTGAGCCTGGCCTGCAGAGAGCAGCCGCCTGTGCTCCTAGACGCTCTGGGCCTGCACTGTGGCTCCTTTAAGGGACAGGGAAGGGGGAGCCACTCCAGCCCAGCAGCTTCCACAGGTTGATTGAGGCAAAGGTGGCCTAGCTGGGGGGCGGGAGGTTTGGTCACGCAGCTCATTCTGCTTACAGCTTGAAAAAGGGAAAAGCTAAGCAGATGGCCCAGTGACGCTGAGGCCTGGCGCCTCCTGTGCTCGAGGCCATAGAAATGGAGCCCCACAGCTGCCAGAGTGGCCGTGCTCACTCGACTCCCAGCAAGAGCCGCCTCGCTCAGGAGGGGGCAGGAACGTGGCGTGGCTCTGAGGTGCAAAGAGTGTCACCGTGTGTTCCTGGCGGCCTGAGCCAGCGCTGGGTCCCGGCCATCCACGGGAGGGGGAGCAGTCCAGGAAGTCGTGATCACACCGGGCACCCACGGGGGACCCCAGAGATGGAATGTGTGAAAAATTCTGACCGCCAAGAAGGACAAATTACAAACAGATGGCTCAACTCAGGGGCGGGGAGCCCAGCAGGCACCTGCACACGCACCACAGAGCCTGTCCCCCAGGCCCAGGGGGCCCAGATGGCTGTCAGGTCGCCCGTGGGGCCAGCAGCCGTCCGCGTCGCCCCAGGGCCTGGCATAGCCTGCGCAGCCGACAGGCTTCCAGGATTAAATCAGCCAAGAAATCCCTGTTGTGCGAAACCTCACACTTGGCTTTGGGCTAATTAGTGACAAGAAAATAAACCAGGGAGCTGGATGGACCAGGGAGCTGTGTAGCAGAGAAGGAGCTTATTTCATAGATTTCCTCTCTCCCACACAGATTCAGCTTCAAGTCCCCCAAACCCTGCAGGTATGTGCGTTTCCCACACATCTGCCCATCCTGCTACAAAGCAGGGCCACATGCAAAACAGAGAGGGAAAGTATCATGCAAATGCCAGGTTCGTTCCTTCTTCCACCATGCAGAAACAACTGATGCCTGCCCAGCAGACACCCGCAGGCCTGCAAGAGATGAGACAAAAATCCAAAATCTGTTCTCAGAAAACAAGAAATCTCGCATGGAACAAGGTGCTCACAACCTCCAGTTTGAAGGAAAAGCCTGTTTTGTAGGTTTCCACGCCCGTCCCACCTATCTTGCCACCCCCCATGGCAGGAAACCGCCTCCTTGCCCTCTCCTGCCACGGACTCTCAGTCTCGCAAGGTCAGGAGTCTGGAGAGCTCATCTGGGAGTCTGGCGTGTTCCGGGCCCCCAACGAACGGCCACTGAACGGGGGCAAATGCATGCAGCTACGTGGCAATCACCACTTTAAAAACCTTTTTAAAAGTTTGGGAGGAAGGGGTCTGCCCCGAGCTCATCCTGCTCACAGACCACCTGACTGGATTTCATTTCTTGCTGTTCTCCCCACTGGTATGTATCTGAGGCTATGCCTCACCGGCCACAAAAGGCCACTTTCTAAAGAAGGGCCCGGCTGCTCCTTGGCCACGCCAGATTCTTATTGGAGCCCTGTGGTCCTGGAAAACAGCAAAAGGTTTGGTGTTCCAGAAAATGGCTCACTGCAAGGAAGCCCTTTCCCCATGGGACTTGGATAAGGTCCACAGAAGGCCCTTGCTCCATGTGACAAGGCGGGAAACGGTCCTTCCAAGTTTCAGCTCTTCGCTCCGTAATGGATGAGCCGAGCTGCTTGTCCCCATGGAGCAGTCAGAACAAAGTGCTCGTGGACCCACTTTGGTGAGGCTCCTTCCCCCAGGCCCTTGGACCTTAAAGGCGCCTCCAGGAAACAGGCGGGTTCATCACAAGCACCTTAGCTCCGCTCTCTGGTCTCGCCACCCTCTCCTCCCTCATCCCTACTCCCCCAAACCCCTGGTGCCCAACTCTCGTGCTTGTGGGCCGTGGTCAGAGCAGCCTGCCTGGTGGACTGGCTGCTTCCCCCTTTGCGGTTCTTCCCAGTAAAGTCTCTCCTTACAGAGTCTGCATTTGTTTTTTCTTTGATGTGCTGTTCCACCCGCTGCCATCGGGGCAGGTTGGGGCTGCAGTGGGGGCAGCCAGCTCTGTGGTGCACACCCAAGGGGGCTGTGAGCTCCCCTCGTGCTTCGGCCGCTGCCTGGGCTGTGGAATGAGAGGGTCGCCAGTGCCCAGCGTGTGGGCGAATGAGAGCCTCGTGGACACCCCTCCATGGGACAGCGCCTCGCTCTTCTGGTTGCTGGCCACTTGTGCACCTTCCAGCTATTGCTGCTTGGCTCCGGGGAGAGACGGCAGAGGCAGGGGCTCCCAGAGCCAAGGAAGGAGGGGCATGGTGGCTGGAAAGATGACTGTTTGAAGTTCTCTTTACTCATTTCCTCCTCTCCCCCACCCCAGCTCCTCCAAAGACGTGCTGATGTGTTGTGTCTCAGGTCAGAAACCCATGGGGCTGCAATGGAGACACGAAGAACGGCAGGACGAGGGAAGCAAGAGGACCCTCCGGCAGAGGCAATCCCGAGTCAATTATGGGTCCTCAGAGCTTGTCCTGTGCCACGAAGGCCAAGGGACACGTGGAGCTCGGTGATAGTCAGGTTATGGTGATGAGACACCTCACTTGTTTGAGATATTTGCCTTTGTAGAGAAGATGCCTCAAAGGAAATATACACAATGTAGAATTTAGGGGCCAGGGCGTCTTGGCAAAGAAGGCACCAGAGGGATGGCTCTTTCTCTTTGCTATTCCTTCACTTAAAAGCGGGTGCCCGGGCAAGCTGGAGCGGCCGAGGCAGGTCCAGCTGGGGAAAGCCGCTCCCCATGCCGACCAACATTTCCTCTTACAACGGGATATCCTTAGCTCCTGTCCACCTCACCCTTAAAGTTCTCAAAAAGGCCCAGAGAAAGATACTGACTCACCAAGTACCAAAATTGAGAACAGAAGCCCACAAATCGACAAGTTTACAAGAAAGAAATGCAGCAACTGAGCAGCCCCACCGGCAGCCTCTGCTCTGGGCCCATCCGTCTCTCACAGGTGCCTGCCCAGTCTTTCAAGACCTCAGATCTGAGCTACGTCAAATCTTTCCAAGGTTCCCGAGTGCCTTCATGCTGACATGCAGGCTCTCTTCCCTGGCATCGAAGGCCATCGCAAGCTGATCTCTGGCTACATCTCCCACCGTCGCCCACTGGTCGTCCACCTACAAGCCACAGACCCGCCAGCAGCTCATGGCTGATTTCATACCCCAGGCCTCCTGCTCGTCTATACCTGTGCTGTCAGATACGGCAGCCCCTGGGCGTAGGGGCTATGGAGGACTTGAAACAGAGCGAGTCCAAATTGACAGGTGCAGCAAGTGTAGAATGCACCATGGATTTTGAAACCTTAGTGCCAAATAAGGAACACAGAGTACCTCAGTAATAATTTTAAAATATTGAGTACCTATTATAATGATAACATTTAGGATTTGTTGAGTTAAAATATACCATTCAGATTCATTTCTCCGGTTCGGTTTCATGTGTTTCCATTTGGGACTCATGCTATATTTCTACTGGGTGTGCTGGCTCAGGCCCCCTCAGCCAGGAGAGCCCCCTTCCACTGTGTCCACTGAGAGAGCCCCTCCTCATCCTGTAAGATGCAGCTTAAGTGTCCACACCTCTTCTGGGAAGCCTTCCTAGCTGAGTCACTGCTCTTCACGTCTCCACTGGAGAGCCATTAACATAATACCTTCCTATTTAGGCGTTGGTCTGCTCTTTTTGAACCAGCTCCTTGAAGGAAAAGACCTTCCCAAGCAGTCCTGCTTCAGATTCTGTCATTCCAGGAGTGTCTGCTTAATTAAATGCCATTTCAAACTTGAACCTGCAGTGGTATTCATTCTTTTATTCCCTGACGCGTATGTAATGAGTACTTGTTACGAAATGAGAGATATATAAAGATGAAATATTATGATGATTCCTTATATTTGTATAATTTATTACAGTTTACAAAGTGCCATTCCATCCAGTATCTTTCTTTAAAAAACCTCTGCTAGGTGCTGGGCCATTTATTTTTATTCTTTTTTTTTTTGTAGATGAGGAAACTAAGGCCCAAAGAAATGAAGTAACTTCCCCCAGGTCACACATCTGTAACGTGGTTGAACCAACACTAGAACCCAAGGTTGGGAGGCATGTGAGCTAACTGCAGGTTTCAGGAGCAACAAGAGCTGTGAGTGGCGGAAGCGAAGTCGGGGGGCACTGGCAAGAGATAACCCTGGACAGAAGCCCAGGACTCGGGCTCTCTTCTCTGGAGTAACATTTCTCAGATTTCAGTCCCACCTCACTATGTTCAGGAGCAACCCCGGCTTCGTCATGTCAGCACCAGCCTGTACTAACACTCACTTAGCGTGTTTTAAACGGGCTTTCTAGTGACTTGCTTACTTTTCTTAACATCTTAAGCAACAATAGTCATGCTTTGACATATTCATATAATTATAAAATACAGTAATATGGAATAATATTGTCTTATTAATGCACAGCATTAATATATAATAATTAATGCATTACTTTCCATGCTGTACTTTTACTTTAATATACATTTATATCTTTCCTAATGCACAATAAGATAAATACATGAGAAGTAAAGTAAAACCATTTGTCAGTGTGCCTTTAAATCATCTCCTGTTTCATGACGAATGGACTTTCCACACATTGGGGAACCGCCATGGCAGGGAGGTGTTAAAGGATTTTAAGCCAGCAAGTGACATAATCAGGTGGCTATTTCACCTCCTCTGTGGTGAAAGGCAGATAGGGAGGTGATGGGACGGTGGCGCTAGTAGATGGTCAAGAAAAGCAATGTGGGCTGGCACCACATTTGGAATCTAATCCCCGAAGGATGAGGCCTCACAAACGGGCTGCCTGCTTCGTTCTAGCAAAGCCAGCAAAGTTTTTCCTTGACTAGAGTCAGAGGTTATTTCTCTAGGAGACCAATTACCAGAAGCACCCAAACAATGGAATTATTACAAAAGGATTAGGAAACACAAGCACGTGGCCTTGCTCATTATCTCCTGTGAGGGTGGCCCACGGGGCCGGTGTTTTCTGAAATGATAGGGATGTGTCGTCAACATCCCAGTGACCCAGCCCGTGTGAGACACAAATCAGGGACACCGAATAGCCTCCCTGTCAACTCAGGGAATGACCGCTGGTATGTCCTGGTGGGTTTTCAAGCATGAAATTGCAAATCTGAAAACGCATATTACATGATAAAATATCCTTTTCCAATTCCCAACAGGCTACACATCTGTTGGTGACAGAGCCTCAGAAGAGGTGGAAGAGAATTGGCAACGGGAGTAGGGATGCTTGGCTGGGATTCCCAACGTGGCCAGAGCCTGTTGTGGGTTGCTTCTCTCACTGAAGGAAGAGCTGGAAGGCCAGTTCAGTGGAACACAGTTACACAATGAGCTGGGGGCACAGCCAGAGTGATGATCTGATTCTTTTGGGCCAATTATTTTTCAAGGCAAAGGTCTTCTAATCAGAGCAGTGAGTGCAAATGATCTTATGTCCTTTGTTCAAAGTGCAGGGAGCAGAGCTGCTGTCTTATAGCACTTTAAGGCCATGCAAGGACATTCAGAAGGGGCCTGACCTGCTGGAGGTGCAGGCCCCAGGACCACGTTCGGCAGGGAGAACCACAGCTCCCACAGCTCTCCTAACGCGTCCACGCTGCCCAAAGGCCTTGGCAGGCAACCTTCAAAGTGTCATCTCACATGGCCATGAAATCCATGTCTGCCTTTCAAGGGAATAAGAGTTGAATTTGTAACTTGAGAGTAAGTTTGCGCACTGGACAACTTGAAAATGGAAAACACACGTTTTTGAAAAGTCAGCTCCATACCTACTCAAAGAGGTAGGCGTCCCCCAGATTATACTGCCTAGAGACCAACCCAGCACCTGGGTGACAATCATTTCCTCCCTTGGTTTTGAACTCCTAACAGTTCCCGAGTCCAAGCCCGAGTTCCTCTCCCTGGTGTGAGGGTTGGGGTGTGGGTTCCCAAGCGGCTGCAGGGAGCCTCCTTCCTGTCCCTCAGCTTCCTATCCCTCGGCTTCCTATCCTCGGCTTCCTGTCTGTCAGCTTCCTGTCCCTCGGCTTCCTGTCCCTCGGCTTCCTGTCCTCAGCTTCCTGTCCCTCGGCTTCCTGTCCCTCGGCTTCCTGTCCCTCA
>JAQZBX010017637.1:22578-35478 GCA_029593785.1 Cabassous unicinctus | reverse complement strand
AAGTGCTGACAAGGATGCAGAGGAAATGGAGTTCTTACTGGTGGTGGGAATTTGAAACGGTATGGCCACAAAAAAAGCACAACAAAAGCAAAGAAACAAACAGTTGAATTGCTTTGGTACAAAATGTTGATCAAATAAATCGAAGAAGACATAATTAAATGGCGAGACATACATGTTCATTAACAGAAAAACTCAATATAGTAGCGATGTCAATTCTCTCTGAACTCTTATATAGGTTTAACACAATTTGTGTCAAAATTCTAGCAGGATTTATTGGCTATTCAGCTAGAAGATAATAAGGAAATATCCTGACAGCATTTACTACAATGAATTTCATGTTGGTTAAAGATAAATGCAAAGAAGAAAATCTAGGAGACGAAATATGCAATTAGAGGTACAGGAGACCTACTTAAAAGGTAGGGCACTCAAACTATAAAACAATACACAGCTGCATATAAATAAATGAAAATATTTGTATGGTAAATATTATCTAAAAACACAATTTAAATACATGTAGTATTTAAAAAGATATTTAGGAATAAAATGCACAGTGGATTGAAACAAATGGCCACAAATTTCGCCCTTTTATGCATGTCCATTTTCCATGTGCCATTTCTGCTTTCTCAAGAACAGGCAGAGTCTGGATTGGTTTTTTGACTTGTTTTGGCCAATAGGACACAGAAATCATCTTCTGGACCCTACACCAAAAGAGTCCTTCCAGAACCCAATTTCACTCTCGTCACTTGCATGAAGCAAACTAGTCTATTAGGTTGGTGCAAAAGGAATTGCGGACCGTGAATTTCAAATCATTGTAACTAGACTCAGACACATCTTATTAATCAAAATAGGAACCATTACAATCAACACATTTTTGCCAATGAGAAATAAGTTTGTTTATTCCTGTAGCATAAAAATCCGTGCTTTGGGATTTGACAAACTCTTGGAAAGCATTTTCTGCATCCTGCTGGTTGTGGAAGCGTTTTCCTTGCAAAAAGTTGTCGAGATGCTTGAAGAAGTGGTAGTCAGTTGGCGAGAGGTCAGGTGAATATGGCGGATGAGGCAAAACTTCGTTTGAAGCGTTGGTTGTGCAATGTGCAGTAGGGCATTATCGTGGACAAGAATTGTGCCCTTTCTGTCGACGAATGCTGGCTGCAGGCATTGCAGTTTTCAGTGCATCTTATTGATTTGCTGAGCATACTTCTCAGATGTAATGGTTTCGCTGGGATTCAGAAAGCTGTAGTGGATCAGACTGGCAGCAGATTACCAAGCAGTGACCCTGACCTTTTTTTGGTACAAGTTTGGCTTTGGGAAGTGCTTTGGAGCTTCTTCTCAGTCCAGGCACTGAGCTGGTTGCCGGTGGTTGTCGAATAAAATCCACTTTTCATTGCATGTCACAATCTGATGGAGAAATGGTTTGTTGTTGCATAGAATAAGAGAAGACAACACTTCAAAAACACGATTTTTTTGATTTTCGGTCAGCTTATGAGGCACCCACTTATCGAGCTTTATCACCTTTCCAATTTGCTTCAAATGCTGAATGACCATAGAATGGTCGACGTTGAGGTCCTTGGCAACTTCTCGTGTAGTTGTAAGAGAATCAGCTTCGATGATTGCTCTCAATTGGCCAATGTCATCTTCCGATGGCCAACGACTATGCTCCTCATCTTCAAGGCTCTCGTCTCCTTTGCCACGCTTCTTGAACCACCACTGCATTGTACGTTCATTAGCAGTTCCTGGCCAAATGCGTGTTGATGTTGCAGTTGTCTCTGATGCTTTAAAACCCATTTTGAACTCAAATAAGAAAATTGCTCAAATTTTCTTTTTGTCTAACATCATTTCCATAGTCCAAAATTAATATAAAATAAACAGCAAGTAATAAGTCATCAGCAAAAAAATATAAGATGAGAAATGCACATTAAAAGGATGTATAACATAACCACATTTATTTAAGAATGTATTTCAATATCAAACAGCAAATTTCAACAATGCAAAACCGCAATTACTTTTGCACCAAGCTAATAGCTTCCTTGCTAATGAAATGCCACAGTCTAGAGATGCCTGGCTGATAGCCAGCATTTACCAATAGGCTTCTGAGTGGTGTCATCTTAGACATTTTAGTCCCAAATAAGCCATTGCATGACTGTGAGCAGCCCCAGACAAAACTGGACCAGAAACTGCCAGTTGAGTCCAGCCCAATTAGCTGACCCTTATAATCATGAGTAAATAAAAGCAAATGGGGACGGTGGTGTTGGGCTAGCTGGTTTGTTTTGCAACAACAAAAAACTTGTACAGTAATTGTTATCAGGAAATGGGGTGGCAAAAGCCTACAGCATACAGCATCAGCCTTGAGACCAAGCAGTAGGCAAAGGTTAGAAAATCGTCATTGTAACTTAGAAAATATCTAATCAACTTGTAGATCTGGCTAAGGAAATTTATAGGCTGAGTGTTGAAATTGTCGGCTGAAATGTTTTTTTAGCTGGGGATGATTAGAAAGAGGTAAGCTAAAGAAGGAACTGTTTATATTCCAAGGGAAATTTAGAGGAAACATAGAGGACTGAAGACTTTTTGGGTTGGAAAAGTAAAAGTATTTGTTATTTTGGGTCCATCCAACCAGCAAAGATTCTCAAACTAACAAGTAGAATCTAGATAAATTCCACATGAAAAATAGGACTCTTTTTATGATCTCAGAAAGATTAAGGTGGTGTTTAGTAGAACCTCTCATTATGAAAAAAAGAATTCTGTGAAACTTAAGGGTGATGTCCCCACAGCAGCTTGATTTAATTGATGCAGGAAAATGACAATAATGAAGGAATTGTGGGGTTGGCTGTTTTTTAAAGGAGGGGAACATAATCACTGTTGATGTTGAACTTGTCACTTGCTGAAGTCACTATAAAGATATTATCTGTCCCTTTTCCCCTGCTGACACTTAAGGGATGAGGAGTTATGTTCTATCTTCTTAAGGCAGCAGTATCTAAATATATTATTTGGAATTCTTCTGTCCAAGAAACTTATCTGTTCACCTCCATTGGTTATTTATTCAATAATTTATCCACTAAAACTCTCTAAATGGGCAAATGCACCCACAAATACACCCACACATTTATAATACTTTAGACTTTAGTAGAAAAAATTAGATTATAGGGTGGAAAGTTGGGGATTGAAGAGGTTAATTGGGGGCAAGCGGTGCATTTCTGGCAGTATATAATAAAGGACTGAGAACAGTGATTATAAACTTGTGTTTTAGAATTTGTTTGTGCACTATTAGAGCACAGGGATTATGTCTCATTTATCATTGTATTCCCAGACTCTGGCACGGTAGAAGAAGAAAAGACAATAGAGAGAGAAGGAAGAAGGGAGAGAAAGAAATATTTTAAGAGATAAGGGAAAGTGGGAATGGAGGAAAGGAAGGAAGGAAAGGAGAAAGGTAAAAAGACAGAAAGAAAAGAAGGAAAGGAGAAAAGTAGAAAGGCGAGAATTCAACAAGGAGAGGAAAGAAACCTTCTAGGATAGGAGTATACAGTCTTTCTGAGGGTTTTACATACTGCCATTGGGTTTGTTTTTTTCCGGGAAAATGATGCTATACTAATTACAGCAAATACTTGCTATTTGCTTTAAAAATTGTCAAGTTATTTAATACAAATGATCACTGTTTATATTTTGATAATAAATAATATGACAAATAAACTATCACCAGGCCTGAGTGTGTTGGAAGAAAAGGAAAGACATCTGTTGGGGTATTTGGTATTTCAGCAATGCAGCAAACATTTTCAGAAAATCTGAAATGATAGTCATTGTCCTTTAAGACAAATGATTATAATCGATTTATCAATTTCCCCCTTAATAGAGCAAAGAAATAGATAACAGTGAATTCACATTTAGAGTTCATATTTAGGGTTTATTATAATTGTTGTTTTAAGTTTACTTTTTGGAGAGGGACTCATTTGGTAATATAAAACTAAATGCAAGAGGGGGAGGATTTTTAAGTATGCTTAAGCCAACATTTAAGAATTTCTATTAGACTTCAATCAAACCCTGAATCAGCTTCCCAATGCTTATTCCACTGTGCCCTGAGGTTCCAAATGACCAGTGACAATATTCCTGCTAAACTGTTGTAGATAACACAGCAGTGTTCGGTGACAAGGATTTAGAGATGGATACAATGTGACCAGTCTGCTTAATTTCTCTGAGGATGCAATCTTGGTAGGAGACCCAGAATAAAAAAGACACTTTTTATTCAAAAAGCATCACAAAATTCTTCCAGCAAATACACACGTTTAGAAGGAGCGCTGTAGTGTAAAATTAATTTTATCCTTTTTTATAGCAATCTATTTAATAATACTTTCTCTGATATATGGAGTCTGTCATATTGAACTGGGTGATTTGAAACAGAACCCTTCCCACCTACACACACTCATACACACACGTTATGATTAGAAGTTATATCTTGGAAGTTCTTTGTCTTAAAATAAATCTCGATTGTTCTATTCTTTCTAAATTGCAAAGTACCTACAATATGTCAGATATTTGGCTTTTCTTAATTTGTACTTGGTCCTCTTTTTAAGACTGATATCTTCGTGATTCTAATCCATGGCTTTCTCAACTAAAGCAAAACCTTTTCTTTATTTTATGTAGCTTTCTTATGTCTCTGAGCATTTCACATTTAAATAAAGTTACCTTAATCTATATATAGACAATAGTGGCAATACATTTAATTCTGTTATTATATGGCCCCCTCAGAGATCTTTCTCTCCCATCTTTCCTTTCCTTCCTGGACAGATATGACATCTGAAATCTCACCATTGAATTCAGATCTTTCTTCAGGTTACAACCAGAATGATTGTAAATATAATCCATTTCCTGGAAAGGACACACACCAAGTCATTTTCTTTATTTTCCCTTTAGCAGGAAAGGAAGCAGTGTATTTGCAGTTGGGACAATATGACATTATTTGATGTTTAATGGTTCACTAATCCTAATAACACAATTTAGGTTATATATTATCTTTATTTTATCAACAAAGAGCCTGAGGGTCAGAGAAGGTCTGTAACTTATTAAAATCTGCACATTTAGTAGGTAAGGGAGCCAGAATTCTAACCTTTTGGCAGAATCTTAACACAATGCTTAGCTACTTCAAAATTGATCATGTGTAAAGACTTTCAGTGGCCCCCTGTGGCTCACAGGATAGACTCCAAATTCCTTATCATGATATGAATCCTTGATTGTTTCCTTCCTCTCCTCTCCTTCCTACTCCTCTAGCATCATTTCTCACCATCTAACTCTCCTCACTGCATTTTAAATCTAATATCACAGTCAAGCTTGATAGAGAAATGCGCCAGTTGAAATGAAGTTAAATTTCTCAAAAACTAACAGACAATTAACTTTGTCCTTTGGAATGCAAGGAATAATATCGGATGGAAACTCAGGTCTATAATAAGGAAAAAAGAGCAGCAGAAATGGGAAATATGTAACTATGAAGCATGAGCTTGTGTTCTGTCTTTATTACTTTAACAAATACCTGACTGTTTAAAGGAAAAATAGCAACACTGTATTGTAGGGAAGTAATATATTTGTCAATAAATATATAAGAGGAAGTAAAATATATGACAAACATTGTACAAATATCTATATAGAATACGGAAATTATGGTCGTGGAGTGCAAATATCATAGGTGAGTGATACGATATTAGCTCTAACTACACTGATAAGTTAAGGATGTCTATTTTAAGGACTAGGGCAACCAATATAAATATATAAGGAGGCATAAAGTCAATAGGAAATGAATGGTATATATATAAGAGTTCAGCATACATTCTCTGTTCTATTTTCTTTTTGTTCTTTTTTTCCCCTTTGCTTTACCTGCCATCATTTTGTTAAATTGAGTTGAAATCCACATAACATAAAATAAACCATTTTAAAGTTTACAATTCAGTAGGAATTGTTACATTCACGATGTTATACAATAATCATCTCTATCTAATTCCAAAACATTTTCATCACTCCCAAAGGAGACCCTGTATATGGCAAGCAGTCACTCCCCATTCCCTCCAACACATAGCCCCTGGAAACCACTACTCTGTTTTCTGTCTCTATTGATTTGCCTATACTGGTTATTTCATATAAATGGATTCATACAGTATATGACTTTTTGTATCTGATTTCTTTCATTTAGCATAATGTTTTTGAGGTTCATCCACATTGTATCACATTGAGTTTTTCATTTCTTTTTATGGATGAATGATATTTCATTGTATGAATACACCAAATTTTTTGTTTACCCATTTATCCATTGATAGCCAGTTGGCTTGTTTTCTTCTTTTGGATACTGTGAATATTTGAGGAGGCTGTGGTTTGTCTCTCTCTCCGGGTGGGAGAGGAGACCCCGAGCTGGTGGCCCGGCCGGCGTGTGGGGGAATCCGATGTGGAGGGCGATGCAGTAAAGAAGCTGCGGAGACGAGGCTGGTGGTGCAGGTCTACTTTATTAGGGAAGTGCAGTACAATTTATAGGGTTTAGGGCTACTGTGTAGCCCGCTGATTGGTTGGAGGCAGCGTCTGTGTGATGATTGGCTATAGTCAGCTGTTGCTGGCTTCCTGGCAGGGGAGGTGGGTGGTACCCACAAGGCTCGCAGGCCGCTTATGTCCAAATAAGGTAATATTGGGGGAATACAGGGGCAGGGGGGAGGAGGCCGCAATGCTGAGTCATTGGATCCACCATTTTGAGGTGGTTGCCATTTTAAATGCATACCAACAAATATTGCTTTTATGGGCATTTGTGTATAAGTATTTGTTTTGAATACCAATTTTCAATTATTTGGGGTGTATTCCTAGGAGTGGAATTGAAGGGACATATGATAATTCTATGTCTAACTCTTTGAGGAATCACTAAATCGATTTCCACAGTGACTAAACCATTTTATATCCTCACTAGCAAAGTGCGAGTATTCTAATTTCACTATACCCCTGCCAATGCTTACAATTTTCCTTTTTTTCCTCCTTGTTATAGACATTCTATTGGGTGTGAAGCAGAATCTCATTGTGATTTTGATTTCCATTTCTCTAATGACTAATCATGTTGAGCATCTTTTCATGTGCTTGGTGACTATTTGTATATCTTCTTTGGAGAAATATCAAAGTATTAAGCCTATTTTTAAATTAGGTTGTTTGACTTTTTGTTTTTGACTTGTGAGAGATTTTCATATATTCTGAATATTAGACCTTATCAGATATATGATTTTCCAATATTTTATCCCACTGGTGTCTGTACTAACTTTCCTCATAATGCCCATTGATGCACAAATGTTTTTAATTTTTTGAAGTCCATTGTATCCATATTTTTCTTTTGTTGGTAGTGCTTTTGATGTCATATCTAAGAATTCACTGCCAAAGCTAAGGTCATTAAGCCTTACTCCTGTGTTTTCTTCTAAGAGTTTTCTAGCTTTAATTCTTACACTTAGACCTTAGGTTAATTTTAAGTCAATTTTTGAATGCAGTGTGAAATAGAGATTTAACTTCATTTTGCATGTGAATATACAGTTGTCTCAACATCACTGCTGGAAAGATTATTCTTTCCCCATTAAGTGGCCTTGGCTCCCTTGCAGAAACTCAAATGATCATAGATGCTTGGGTTTATTTCAGAACTCTCAATTTTAGTCCATTGTTATAGATAAATGATGATATTTCATGTTTAATGTTCCTCATGCCAGTACCACACTGTTTGGATTACTCTAATTTTGTTGTCAGATTTGACATGGGGAAGTGAATCCTCCAACTTTGTTCTTCTTTTTCAATATTATTTTGGCTGTTTAGGGCTCCTTAATATTCCATATGAATTTCAGGATTGGCTTTTCAATATCTTTTTAAAAAGGCCATTTGGATTTTGATATGGATTGCACTGAATCTGCAGTTAATTTTGAGAATTGTACCATCTTAACAATATTAAGATATTAATTATTTAATACTAATTGCTAACATTAAGATGTTATATCCTATGAATATAGGATGTCTTTATTTTTATTTATGTCTTCTTAATTTCTTTCAGGAATGATTTCTAGACTTCAGTTCACAAGTTTCATACCTCCTTGGCTAAATTTATTCTTAAGTATTTTGTTCTTTTTGATACTATTATAAATACTATTGTTTTCTTAACTTCGTTTTGAAAGGTTATTGCCAGTGTATAGAAATACAGCTGATGTGCATTGCTCTTGTGTCCTGCAACTTTCCTGGATTTAATATTTTAGCTCTAATAATTTTTTGTGTATTCATTAATATTTTCTCGGTGTACATATATAAGTTCATGTTGTCTTTGAATAGAGATAAATTTACTTCTTCCTTTTCAGTTTGGATGCCTTTAATTCTTTTTCTGGCATAATTACTCTGGCAAGAACTTCTAGTACAACATTGAATAGCAATGGTGACAGTGTCTTTGTCTTGTTCTTCATCTTAAGAGAAAAGCTTTCAGTCTTTCACTGTTGAGTATATTAGTTCTAAGAATGTAAATAATACTTATTTAATTAATATAAGAAGAAAAGAGATGGATAAAAGAATTTTTAAAAAAGGCAGATGGAAAAATTGGAAAACAGATGGTGTCTTCATTTCCTAAGGCTGCTATAGCAAAGTATGACAAACTGTATGACTTAAAACAACATAACTTTACTGTTATGGAGACTAGAAGTCTGAAAACATGGTGTTGGCAGGTCCATGATCCCCATGAAACTTGTAGGGGAGAATCCATCCTTTCCTCTTCCAGCACCTGGTGTTTTCCAGCAGTCCTTGGTGTTCCTTGGTTTGTAGATGCCTCTCTCCAATCTCTGCCTCCTCCAATACATCACTTTCTCTGCAGTGTTCATCTCTCTTCTCTCCTCCTTGTAAGGACATCAGTGATATTAGATTAAGTGCCCACCCTACTCCAGTCTGATTTCTTCTTAACTAATTCTATCTGCAATTACCCTAATTCCAAATAAATTGCATTCTGAGGTACTGGGCTTTAAGACTTCAACATGTCTTCTTGGGGTGCACAATTCAATCCATAATAGATGGGAATAAACATACACATGAAGTCAATTATTTCAATAATAACATTGGAGTAAACTTTCCACATGAATGACAAAGAACATTGGACTAGTTAATTAAAGGAACCATCTCAATAAATGCAGAAAAAACATTATTTAAAAAACTGGACATTTATTTCTGTTAAAAATTCTCAAAAAACAAGGAAGAGAATGGAATTTCTTCATTCTGATAGGTGTAATCTATGACAAAACTTCATAGTTGATGAAAATATCTTAAAAGCATCATACTTCATAGAAACATCATAGTTGATACCTTCATACTTAGATCATCATGCTTCTCAATATATCTTATTTAATGAAAACAATACTTAATGAAGGCAAAATCATATTTAACATAAAAATTTAAATGTTTCCACACTCAGATTAATTACAGGTCAATAAAGCAAAGATGCCTGGTCTCAACACTTGCATTCAACATTGTATTGGAGTCTTAGCCACTGTAATATGGCAAGATAAGGAAATGAAAGCCATACAGTTTACAAAGGTAGAAGTAAAACTGTTTCATCTGCATATGGAACAATTTTCAACATAGAAAATCTTTGAAACATGCAGATAAATATACTAAAATTAATAAGGGAATATAGAAATGTTGTATAATACAAGGTCAATATAAAATAACAGTTTTATTTCTTTCTTTCTCTGGACATTAGCATCAAATTAGGAAGGTGAAATTTTTAAAAACTCAGTGCTTTTCACAATGGCATCAAACATCCACAAAATTACCAAAAGTGGCCTGAGATTTTTCACAGAAAAACTACAAAACATATTGAGTGAAATTAAAGAAGACCAAAATAAATTCAGAGATACAGCATGTTCATGGATTGGAAGACTCAATATTGTTGCACTGTAAATTATCCTGATGTATTTACTACAGTTTTGAAGCAACCCTAGTCAGAAAGATAGCTGACATTTTGTAGATTTTGACAAACTGATTCTAAAATCCATATGAAAATTCAAAGAACATGGAAGATGCAAAGGCATTGTTTAATCATGATGGGTGTTTGGATATGTTACTAAATACTTTTATTCATCTACAAAAGGATTATGTGCATTTTCCTTTTTTCATTTAAAGGATTGAATTACATTGGTTATATAGTGATTATAGTATATATTATATTTATAATTGAATATATAATAAAAATATATATTATATGTATCCAGTACATTCAATTGAGAAATACAAAATTAAAAAATAAATTATATATTATGCATTAAATATATAATATTCAGCAATTGCATATAAAATATTAAATATTGTATGCAGTAAAATCATTATATAATCAGTGTAATTCAGTCCTTTAAAGGAAAAAAGGAAACTATATGCAATAATTTCCGTGTATATCTATAATATTATTATATTATGACAAATTAAGTCTGCATCTCTACATCTTTGGAATAAATCCATATTGCTCATCATATATTATTCTTTTCACATATTGCCTGACTTTTTTTTTGTAATTTTTATGTCTAAGTTTTTGAGTGATATTGGCTTAAAATATATACTTTCCTGTAATGGACTTGCCAAGATATACTAAAAATGTGCTGACCTCTATTATCTGGAAAAATTTGCATGAGATTAATATTTTTCTTGCTTACATATGCAATAGAATTCACTGGTGAAGACAAAAGGGCTTGGGGTTTTCTTTGAGGGAAAATTTTAATTACAGATTTCTTTAATAGATACAAGATTATTCTGATTTTCCATCTGTTTTCACTTCAAGTTTGATAGCTTTATTTTTCTATGAATCTATTTATTTCCACTAGTTTCAAACTTTCTAGTACAAGTATTTATAACATCTGAATACGAGAAAGGGAGACTGGTATAGAGATATATTTCAAAATTGTCAATCTAGATTTTTGCTTAGATCTTTCTGGATAATTTTTATCATATTTTCTATTGAAGTGTAACATACATCTAGAAATGTACATGAATTATGTGTATAGGTCGATAAGTATTTCAAAATGAAGATAACTTTGTAAGCAGAAACCAAGCATGAACTTGGAGGGTCATAGGGATTTTGTGTTTATCCAATATTTGTAAATTTTAACAAATAGGTTTGTAAGGGGGTTATCCTTATCTATATTCCCATCTTATAGGAATATATTTCTATCTTAGCAGAAAATATGAGTTTCTACAGTTCCCCATCCTCATCAAAAGTTGATGTAATTTATTTGATTAATATTATCCATCTTGATGAGTTTTTAATATATCTCTTTTGTAGATTTAAGTTTTATTTCCATGATTTTTAGTTATATAAAACATTCTTTCTTTTACTTATTGGTCATTTGGATATGCTCTACTGTGAAATTCCTACTCAAATAATTTGCTCAGTTTTCTACTGGATAATCTGTCTTTATCTTATTATTTTGTAGGACTTAATGCTTTCTAGACATGAACTTTATATCAATTATACATGTTTCAATACATTTTCCTATTCTATGGCTTGCCTTTTCATTTTCCTAATGGTATTTTTTCATCAGCAGAAGTTCCTTATTTTAATGAAGTATAATTTATCAATGTTTTCCTTTAGGATTAATGATTTTTATGTCTTGTTAAAGAAATCTCTTACTGACCCAACGACATGGTGCTATTATCCTATGTTATCTTGTAGACAATGCATTGTTTCCTTTAACAATGTGCAATCCTTCTGAAATTGGTTTATATGTAGGGCATAAGGTAGATTCTCAATATACTTTATTATAGATATGCAATTTACTCAGCACTATTTATTGAAAAGACTACATATTCAAGCATTTTAAATATCTCTTGATATTAATTTTTATACTTCCCATGCAGAGGAGTTGCACATCTCTCATTTGATTTATTCCTAGACATTTGGTGCTGTTTACACTAATTTAAATATTCTTATGGTTAAATCCCAGTTTCCATTTGTTTGTTGCTGATGTATAAATATGTAATTGACATTTAGTCAAGACGAGTTCTAAATTCATTTATTATTTTAAATAATATTCATCTATATTCTTGTATTTTTATTTACACAACCATTTACTGTTTAAATTGGACAGTTTTATTTCTCCATTTCTTTTTAAATAGCTACAATTCCCCAGAATAATAATAAATAGAACTTGAGGTAGCATATACTTTTGACTCTTTTCCAAACTCAGAGAGAAGTAGGATGTTTACTGTAGTTGTTTTTACACAGTACCAAATTTAAGGAAGTTTTATTCTAGTTTGCTAAGAGTTTTTTACCCCTACTTCATTTTGTTTTATTGAATGTGTTTTTGTATCCATTGGCTTCAACATATTTTTTCCTTTATTTTATTATGGTCTTGAATCTCATGATTTAAGTAAACTTTTTCCTATTGAAATATACAATAAATAAATGGCACAAGTCATAAATGTACAGCTTGATTAATTTTCCATTCTTTTACATAATTTTATTTCTACCTGTGTTTTCTTTTCTATTAGAAATACACTTAGAAGTGGAGTTAGGATCATAAGGTATGATCCTAACAAACATGTTTCCAAAGAAATTGTACCAAAATGTATATTGTCATCAACATGATATGGGAATTCAATTGCCATATTCTCACCAACACTTTGTAATGTCAGTCTTTTTAACTTTACCCATTCTGGTGATGATATAGTCAAATATCTCTATTTCTCTATATGAGTATCCATTGACTCAACATTATTTATTAAAAGCATTTCCTCATTAAATATAGTGTTACCTTTGTCATAAATCAAGTGACCACACAGTTATGAGTCTATTTCTGGACTTAATTCTTTTCCATTTGTCTCTTTGTCTATACTCACAATGCCACATTGACTTAACAATTACAAAATTGTTAATTACATAATGTATATAATTGC